>JAIUJO010002054.1:150000-152500 GCA_023846275.1 Vanilla planifolia | reverse complement strand
GAAGAAGAAGATGAAGAAGAGGAAGAAGAGGAAGAAGAAAAGGAAGAAGAAGAAGTAGAAGAAGAAGAAAAAGAAGGAGAAGAAGGAGAAGTAGAAGAAAAAGATGAAGAAGAAGTAGAAGTAGATGAAGAAATAGACGAAGAAATAGAAGAAGAAGAAGAAAAAGAAGAAGAATAAGAGGAAGAAGAAGAAGATGAAGAAGTAGAAGAAGAAGAAGAAAAGGAAGAAGAAGAAGGAAAAGATGGAGAAGAAGAAGGAGGTGGAGGAGGAGGTGGAGAAGAAGAAGATGAAGAAGAAGAGGAAGTAGAAGATGAAGAAGAATAATAAGAAGAAGAAAAAGGAAATGAAGGAGGAGAAGAAGAAGGAGAAGAACAAGTAGAAGAAGAAGGAGAAGGAGAAGAAGAAGAAGAAGATGAAAAACAAGAAGTAGTAGGTGGAGATGAAGAAGAAAAGGAAGAAGTTGAAGAAGAAGTAGAAGATGAAGAATTAGAAGAAGAAGAAGAAGAAGAAGATGATGATGATGATGAAAAATAATAACAAGAAGAAGAAGACGATATGGAAGAAGAAGAAGAAGAAGAGGAAGAAGAGGAAGAAGAAGAAGAAGAAGAAGAAGAAGAGGAACAGGAAGAAGGAGAAGAAGAGGAGGAAGAAGAAATAATTGAAGAAGGAGAAGAAGAAGAAGGAGAAGAGGAGGAAGAAGAAGAAGAAGAAGAAGGAGAAGAAGTAGAAGAAGAAGATAAAGAAGAAGAAGAAGATGAACGTGAAGGTGTAAAAGAAGGAGATAAAGAAGAAGAAGAAGAAGAAGAGAAGAAGAAGAAGAAGAAGAAGAAGAAGAAAAAGAGAAAAAAGAAGTAGATGAACAGGATGAAGAAGTAGAAGAAAAGATGATGATGAAGAAGAAGAAGAACTAGAAGAATAAGAAGAATAAGAAGATGTAGAAGAGGAAGAAGAAGAAGATGAAGACAAAGATGTAGAAGAAGAAGAAGAAAAAGAAGAAGGAGATGTTGATGATGAAGAAGAAGTAGTAGTAGAAGAAGAAGAAGAAGAAGATGAAAGAGAAGAAAAAGGAGAAGAAGGAGAAGAAGGAGAAGAAGAAAAAGAAGAAGAAGAAAAAGAAAATGAAACAGTAGAAGAAGAAGAAGAAGAAGAAGAAGAAGGAGAAAAAGAAGAAGAAGAAGATGAAGAAGTAGAATTTGAAGAACGAGAATAAAAAGAAGAAGAATATGACGAATAAGAACAAGAAGATGAAGATGAAAAAGAAAAAGAAGATGAAGGAGAAGAAGAAGAAGGCAAAGAAGAAGAAGGAAATGAAAAAGAAGGTGGAGAAGAAGAAGAAGTAGAAGAAAAAGAAGGAGAAAAAGTAGAACGAGAAGTAGAAGAAGGAGAAGAAGTAGAAGAAGAATAAGGAGAAGGAGAAGAAGAAGATGAAGAAAAAGAAGATGACGAAGAAGAAGTAGAAGATGAAGAAGAAGAAGAAAAAGAGGATGATGAAGAAAAACTAGAAGAAGATGATGGTGATTAACAAGAAGAAGAAGAAGAGGAAGAAAAAGAAGAAGCAGAAGAAAAAGAAGAGGAAGAAGAAGAAATTGAATTGGAAGAAGAAGACGATGAAGAAGAAGATGAGAAAGAATTAGAATAAGATGAAGAAGCAGAAGAAGAAGAAGAATAAGAAGTAGAAAAAGAAGAGGTAGTAGAATAAGAAGAAGAAGTTGAAGAATAAGAAGAACAATGAGAACGAGAATAAGGAGAAGAAGAAGAAGAAGAAGAAGAAGAACAAGATGAAGAAGTCGAAGAAGAAGTAGCAGGAGGAGGAGGACAAGAAGAAGAAGAAGAAGGAGAAGAAGAAGAAGAAGAAGAAAAAGAAGAAAAAGAAGAATAAGAACAAGAAAAAGAAGAAGAAGACAATGATGAAGAAGAAGTCAAAGTAGTAGAAGAAGAAGAAGAAGGAAAAGAAGAAGGACAAGAAGAAGAAGGAGAAGAAGTAGAAGAAGATGGAGAAGAAGAAGAAGAACAAGAAGAAGACAAAAAGCAAGAAGAAGTAATAGGTGGAGATGAAGAAGAAAAGGAAGAAGTATAAGAAGAAGTAGAAGAAGAAGAACGAGAAGAAGAAGAAGAAGAAGAAGAAGTCGAAGAAAAATAAGAACAAGAAGAAGAAAATGATGCGGAAGAAGAGGAAGGAGAAGAAGAGGCAGAAGAGGAAGAAGAAGAAGAAGAAGAAGAAGAAGAGGAACAAGAAGAAGAAGAAGAAGAGGATTAAGAAGAAATAGTAGAAGAAGGAGAAGAAGAAAGAGGAGGAGGAGAAGAAGAAGAAGAAGAAGAAGAAGGAGAAGAAGTAGAAGAAGGAGATAAAGAAGAAGAAGAAGAAGGTGAATGTGTAAAAGAAGGGGATAAAGAAGATGAAGAAGAAGAAGAAGAAGAAGAGCAAGAAGAAGAAGAAGAAGAAAAGAAGAAGGAGAAAAAAAAGAAGTAGATGAAGAGGATGAAGAAGAAGAAGAAGAAG
>JAIUJO010002054.1:137500-142500 GCA_023846275.1 Vanilla planifolia | reverse complement strand
AGAAGAAAAAAAAGAAGAAGAAGAATAAGAAGAAGAAGAGGAAGATAAAGCAGAAGAAGAAGTAGAAGAAGAAGGAGAAAAAGAAGAAGCAGAAGACAAAGGAAAAGAAAAAGTGAAAGTAGAAGAAGAAGAAGAAGTAAAATTAGTAGAAGATGATAATGAAGATGATGAAGATAATGATGAATAAGAATAAGAATAAGATGAAGTAGAACAAGTAGATGAAGAAGAAGTAGACGAAGAAGAAGAAGAAGAAGTAGAAGATGGAGACGAATAAGAAGAAGTAGAACAAGTAGATGAAGAAGAAGTAAACAAAGAAGAAGTAGGAGAAGAAGAATAAGACGAAGAAGAAGAAGAAAAAGAAGAAGAAGAAGAAGAGGAAGAAGAAGAAGAAGAAAAAGAAGAAGAGGCAGATGGAGAAAAAGAAGAAGAAGAAGAAGACAAAGAAGAAGAAAAGGAAAATGTAGAAGAAGAATAAGAAGAAGAAGAAGTGGAAGAAGAAGAAGAAGAAGAAGAAGAAGATGGAGAAGAGGAGGAAGAAGAGGAGGAAGAAGAAGAAGAAAAAGAGGAAGATGGTGGAGAAGAAGGAGAAGGAGAAAGAGGAGGAGAAGAAGAAGAAGAAGAAGAAGAAAAAGAAGAAGAACGAGAAGTAGGAGAAGAAGAAGGACAATAAGAAGAAGAAGGAGAAGAAGGAGAAGAAGAAGAAGAAGAAGCGGGAGAAGAAGTAGAAGAAGATAAAGAAGAACAAAAAGAAGTAGAAGAAGAAGAACAAAAAGAAGTAGAAGAAGAAGAACAACAACAACAGGAGGAAGAAGAATAAGATGACGAAGAAGAAGAAGAGGAAGAAGAAGAAGAAGAAGAAGAAGAAGAAGAAGAGAAGAAGGAGAAGAAGGAGAAGAAGAAGGAGATGAAGAAAAAGAAGAAGAATAAGAAGAAGATGATGATGAAGACGAAGAAGAAGTTGGAGAATAAAAAGAAGACAAAGAAGAACATGAAGAAGAAAAAGAAGAAGAACGAGGAGAATAAGAAGGCGAAGAAGAAGAAGAAGAAGAAGAAGAGGAAGAAGAAGAAGAAGAAGAAGAAGAAGAGGAAGAAGAAGAAGAAGAAGAGGAAGAAAAAGAAGAAGAAGAAGAAGAAGAAGAAGAAGAAGAAGAAGAAGAAAATGAAGAAGAAGAAGAAGAGGAAGAGAAAGAAGAAGAAGAAGAAGAAGATGATGATGATGATTAGGAAGAAAAAGAAGAAGAAGAAGAAGACAAAGACGAAGAAGAAGAAGAAGAACAAGACCAGGAAAAAGAAGAAGTGGAAGAAAAAGAATAGGTAAAAGAAAGAGAAGTAAAATATGATGAAGAAGAAGAAGTAGTTGAAGAAGAAGATGAAGAAGAAGAAGAAGGAAAGAAGAAAAAGAAGAAGGAGAAGAAGAAGAAGAAAAGTCAAAGAAGGAGAAAAAGAAGAAGAAGGCTAAAACAAAAAAGAAGAAGATGATGAAGAGGAAGAAAAGGACTAGGAAGAAGAAGAGGAAGTGAAGAAGAAGAAGAAGAAGTGGGAGAAAAAGATGAAGGAAAAGGAGTAGAAGAAGTTGATGATGTAGAAGAAGTCAAAGAAGAAGAAAAAAAGACGAAGAAAAAGAAAAAGGAGAAGAAGATGAATAAGAAGAAGATGAAGAAGAAGGAGAAGATTGTAAGGAAGAAGAAGAAGAAGAACTAGAAGAAGATGAAAGAGGAGGTGAAGGACAAGAAGTAGAGGAAGAAGCGAGGGAAGAAGAAGAAGAAGAGGAAGAAAAAGAAGAAAAAGTAGATGAAAATGAAGAAAAAGAAGAAGAAGAAGAGGAAGAAAAAAAGAAGAATAAGAAGAAGAGGATGATGAAGAACAAGAAGATGTGGAAGAAGAAGAAGAAGAAAAACAAGAAAAAGACTAAGAAGTAGAAGACATGGCAGAAGAAGAAGACAAAGAAGAAGAAGACGAAGAAGAAAAAGTACAAGACGAAGAAGACGAAGATGAAGGAGAAGAAGATAACAAAAAATAATAATAATAAGAAGAAGAAGGAAAAAAGAAGAAGAATAGGAACAAATAGAAGAAGACGACGATGAAGAAGAATAAGAATAATAATAATAATAAGAAGAAAAGATGAAGAAGACAAACAAGAAGATGAAGAAAAAGAATAAGTAAACAATGAAGTAGACGAAGAAGAAAAAGAAGATGAAGAATAAGAAGAGGAAGAAGAAGAAGAAGAATATGAAGAAGATGACAATTAAGAAGAAGATGTAGAAGTAGAAGTGGAAGGAGAAGAAGAATTAAAAGGCTAATAAGAAGAAGAACAAGATGAAGAAGAAGAAGATTAAGATAGAGAGAAGAAGATAAAGAAGAAGAAGAGGATGAAGAAGAACAAGAAGACTAAGAAGAAGAAGAAGAAGAAGAAGAAGACAAAGAAGAAGAAGAAGAAGAAGAAGAAGATTGAGAAGCAGAAGACGAAGAAAGAAGAAGAAGATGATGACGAAGAGGAAGAAGAAGAAGAAGAAGAAGAATTTGAAGAAGGTAATGAAGAAGAAGAGGAAGAAGAAGAAGAAGAAGAAGATGTAGAAGAAGAAGAACAAGAAGTTGGAGAAGAAGGAGAAGAAGAAGAAGGAAGGAGGGAGAAGAAGATGAAGATGAATAAGAAAAACAAGTAGAAGAAGAAGATGAAGAAGAAGAACAAGAAGTAGAAGAAGAGAAAGAAGAAGAAGAGGAAGAAGAAGAAGTAGAAGAAGAAGATGAAGAAGAAGAATAACAAAAGGAGGAGGAGGATTAAGATGAAAAAGAGGAAGAAGACAAAGAAGAAGAAGAAGAAGAAGAAGAAGATGATGATGATGATGAAGAAGAAGAAGAATAAAAAGAAGAAGACAAAGAGGAAGAAGAAGAAGAAGAAGTTAAATAAGAAAAAGAAGGAGAAGAAGTAGTAGAAGAAGAAGAAGAAGATGAAGAAGAACGGGTAGAAGAAGAAGAAGAAGAAGAAGAAGATGAAGAAGAAGGTGATGAAGAATAAGAAGAAGAAGAAAAAGAAGAAGAAGAAGAAGGAGAAGAAGAAGAAAAAGGAGAAGAAAAAGAAGAAGAGGTAGAAGAAAAAGAAAAAGATGAAGAAGACCATGAAGAAGATGGAGAAGAAGAGGAAGAAAAAGAAGGAGACAATGAAGAAGGAGAAGAAAAAGAAAAAGAAGAAGAAGCAGACGAAGAAGAAGAAGAAGAAGAAGAAGGTGATAAAGTAGAAGGAGGAGGAGGAGGAGGAGGCAGAGGCAGAGAAGATGAATAAGAAGAAGAAGAAAAAGAAGGAGAAGAAGGAGAATGGGAAGTATTGTTAATAGAAGAAGAAGAAGATAGACAAAAAGAAGAAGGAGATGAAGAAGAAGGAGAAGAGCAAGTAGGAGAAGAAGAATAATTAGAATAAGATGAATAAGAAGAAGAAAAGAAGAATAAGGGGAAGAAGACGAAGAAGCACAAGAAGTAGAAGAAGAAGACGAAGAAGAAGAAGAAGACAAAGAAGAAGAAGTGGAAGAAGAAGAGGAAGAAGAAGAGGAAGAAGAAGACGAAGGAGAAGACGACGAAGAAGAAAAAGATGAAAGACAAGGGGAAGAAGAAAAAGAAGATGAAGAAGAAAAAGAAGAAGAAGAGAAGGAGGAAGAAGAAAAGAAGAAGAAGAATAAGAAGAAGAAGAAGAAGATGAAGAAGAAGGGGAAGAAGAAGAAGAAGAGGAAGAAGGAGTCAATATAGAAGAAGGAGATGAAGAAGAAGTAGAAGAGGAAGGAGAAGAATAAGAAGGAGAAGAATACTATGAAGAAGTAGAAGAAGAAGAAGAAGAAGAGGAAGAGGATGAAGAATATGAAGAGGAAGAAGAAGAAGACGAAGAAAAAGAATATGAAGATGAAGAAGAAGAAGAAGAAGAAGAAAAAGAATATGAAGATAAAGACGAAGAAGAAGAAGACAAAGAAGAAGAAGAAGAAGAAGAGGAAGAAGAAGAACAAGAAGAAGAAAAAGAAAATGAAGAAGAAGAAGAAGAAGGAGAAGAACAAGGAGAAGAAGAAGAAGGAGAAGGAGTAGAATAAGAAGAAGAAGAAGATTAGAGGAAGAAGATGAAGAAGAAGGAGAAGACAAAGAAGAAGAAGAAGAAGATGAAGAAGAAGGAGAAGAATGAGAAGAAGAAGAAGAAGAAGAATACATAGATCAACAAGAACGAGATGATGAAGAAGTATAAGAACAAGACAAGGAAGAAGAAGAAGAAGAAGAAGAAGAAGAAGAAGAAAAAGCGGTAGAAGAAGAAGAGGAAGAGGAAGAAGAAAAAGTAGTAGTAAAAGAAGAAGAGGAGGAAGAAGAAGATGAGAAAGAACAAGAAGAAGAAAAAGAAGAATAAGAAGAAGAAAGTGAAGTAGAAGAAGGAGAGGAAGAATAAGAAGTAGAAGAAGAAGAAGAGGAAGAAGAAGAAGAAGAAAAAGAAGAGGGAGAAGAAGAAGGACATGGAGGACCAAAAGAAGAAGAAGAAGAAGAAGAAGAAGAAAAAGAAGAAAGGAGAAGAAGAAGAAGAAGAAAAAGAAGACAAAGATGATCAAGAATAAGTCGAAGAACAAGAAAAAGAAGAAGCTAGTGAAGAAGATGAAGTAGAAGAAGAAGAAGAAGAAGAAGAAGAAAAAGAAGAAGTAGTTGAAAAATTGGAAGAAGAAGAACAAGAAAGGAATGACAAGGAGAAGAAGAAGAAGAAGAAGAAGAAGAAGAAGTGGAAGAAGAAAAACAAGAAGAAGAAGGAGAAGGAGAAGAAGAAGAAGAAGAATAAGAAGAAGAAGAAGAAGAAGAAGAAGAAGAAGAAGAAGAAGAAGAAGGAGAAGGAGGAGGAGGAGGAGAAGAAGAAGAAGTCAAAGAAGAAGAAGAAGAAGAAAAAGAAGAAGAAAAAGATGAAGAGGAAAGATAAGAAGTCGGTGAAGAAGAAGAAGACAATGAAGAAGAAGAAGAAGAAGACAAAGATGAAAAAGAAAGAGAAGAAG
>JAIUJO010002054.1:127500-130000 GCA_023846275.1 Vanilla planifolia | reverse complement strand
TGAAGAAGAAGAAGAAGTAGTAGTAGTAGAAGAAGAAGAAGAAAGAGATGAGCAAAAAGTAGAGGAAGGAGAAGAAGAAGAAGAAGGAGAAGAAGACGAAGAAGAAGAAGGAAAAGAAGAAGAAGAAGATGAAGAAGAAGAAGAAGAAAAAATAGAAGTAGAAGAACAAGAAGAAGAAGTAGTAGAAGAAGAAGAAGATGTAGAAGAAGACGATGAAGATGAAGAAGAAGAAAAACAAGAAGAAGAAGAGGAGAAGAAGAAGAACAAGAAGAAGAAGAAGAAGAAGAAGAAGAAGAAGAAAAAGAACAAGAAGAACAAGATGGAGAAGGTGTAGGAGAAGAAGAAGAATAAGAAGAAGAAGAAGGATAACAAGAAGAAGAAGATGAAGAAGAAGAAGAAGAAGAAGAAGAAGAAAAATTAAAGAAGAAGACGAAGAGGATGAAGATGAAGAAGAAGAAGTAGAAGACGAAGTAGAAGAACAAGGAGAAGAGGAAAGAAGAAGAAGATGATGATGAAGAAGAATAAGAAGAGCAAGAAGAAGAAGTAGAAGAAGATGAATTACAAGAACAAGAAAAGTAGTAGAAGAAGAAAAAAAAAGAAGAAGAAACAAAAGGTGAATAAGAAGTAGAAGAAAACGGAGAAGGAGAAGAAGAAGAAGAAGAAGAAAAAGAAGAAGCAGAAGAAGAGCGAGAAGAAGAAGAAGAAGAAGAAGAAGAAGAATGAGAAGAAGAAGAAGAAGGAGAAGAAGACGGAGAAGAAGAAAAAAAAGAAGAAGAAGAACACAAAGAATATTAAGAAGAAGAAGAACAAGAACAAGAACAAGAAGAGCAAAAAGAAAAAGAAGAAGAAGAAGAAGAGGAAGAAGAAGATGAAGAAGCAGATGATGAAGGAAAAGAAGAAGAAGATGGAGAAGTAGAAGAAGAAATATAAGAAGAAGAGGGAGAAGAAGAAGAAGATGAAGAAGTAGTAGTAGAAGAAGAAGATGATGATGAAGAAGAAGGATAGGAAGAAGAAGTCGAAGAAGAAGAAGAAGAAGAAGATGAAAAAGAAGAAGTAGAAGAAGAAGAACGCTAAGAAGAAGAAGAAGGAGAAGAAGAGGAAGAAGAGGAAGAAGAGGAAGAAAAGGAAGAAAAAGAAGAAGATGAAGAAGAAGAAGAAGAAGAAGAAGAAGAAGAAGAAGATGAAGAAGAAGAAGAAGATAAAGATAAAGATGACGAATAAGAAGAAGAAGAAGAAGAAGAATTACAAGGCAAAGAAGAAGTAGTAGAAGTAAAAGAAGAAGAAGAGTAAGAAGTTGAAGAATTAGAAGAAGAAGGGAAAGAAGTGGTGGAACAAGAACAAGAAGAGAAGGAGAAGAAGAAGAAGATGACGATGAAAATTAAGAAGAAGAAGAAGAAGAAAAAGAATAATAATAATAATAATAATAATAATAATAATAATAACAATAATAAGAGGAAGAAGATGAAGAGAAAGATCAAGAAAAAGAAGAGGAAGAAGAAGAAGAAGAAGAAGGAGATGAAGAAGAAGTAGGGGGAGAAGAAGAAGACGTGGAAGAAGAAGTAGAAGTAGAAGAAGAAGAAGAAGAAGTAGACGAAGAAGAAGAAGAAGAAGAAGAAGAAAATGAAGAAGTACATAAAGAAGAAAAATGACAAGAAGAAGAAGAGAAGAAGAAGAAGAAGAAGAAGAAGAAGGGGAAGAAAATGAAGAAGGAGAAGAAGGAGAAGAAGAAGAGAAAGAAGAAGAAGAAGCAGAAGAAGAAGAAGAAGAAAAAGAATAGGAAGTAGAAGAAGAAGTTGGAGAAGGAGAGGAAGAAAAAGATGGAAAAAAGGTAGAAGGAGAAGAAGAAGAAGAAGAAGAAGGATAAAAAAAGCAAAAAGAAGAAGAAGTAGAAGATAATGATGAAGATGATGAAGAAAAAGAAGAAGATGATGAAGAAGAAGAAGGGCAAGAAGAAGAGGAGAAGAAGAAGAAGAAGAACAATAACAAGAAGAAGAAGAAGAAGAAGAAGAGGAAGAAGAAGAAAAAGAAGAAAAAGAAGAAGAAGAAGAAGAAGAAGAAGATGAAGAAAGGGAAGAAGAAGAAGTAGAAGAAGAAGAAGAAGAAGAGGAGGAAGAAGAAAAAGTAGAAGAAGAAGAAGAAGAAGAAGTACATAAAGATGATGAAAAATGAAAAGAAGAAGAGATGAAGAAGGAGAAGAAGAAGAAGAAAAAGAAGAAGGATAAAAAAAACAAGACAAGAAGAAGGAGAAGAAGAAGAAGAAGGCCAAGAAAAATAAGAACAAGAAGATGAAGAAGAAAAAGAAAAAAAAAGGAGAAGAAGAAGAAGAAGAAGAAGAAATAGAAGATGGAGGAGGAGAAGAAGAAGAAGAAGAGAAGATGAAAAAAGGTAGAAAGGGGAGAAGAAAAAGAAGAAGGAGAAGAAGAAGAAGAATAAGAAAAAGAAGAAGAAGAAGAAGATGATGATGATGAAGAAGAAGAAGCGTAAGAAGAGAAAAAAGAAG
>JAIUJO010002054.1:115000-122500 GCA_023846275.1 Vanilla planifolia | reverse complement strand
AAAAGAAGATGAAGAAGCAGAAGAATAAGAGAAGAAAAATGAGAAGAAGAAGAAAAAGAAGTAGTAGTAGTAGAAGAAGAAGAAGAAGAAGAAGAAGAAGGAGAAGAAGGAGAAGAAGAAGAAGAAGGAGAAGAAGAAGAAACAGGAGATGTAAAAGAACAAGAAGGAGAATAAGAAGAGGAAGAAAAAGAAGAAGATGTTGAAGAAGTAGAAGAAGCAGAAGAAGAATAAGATGAAGAAGAGGAGGAAGAAGAAGAAGAAGTATAAGAAGAAGTAGAACAAGACAAAGAAATAGAAGGAGAAGAAGAAGAAGAAGAAGAGGAGGGAGAAGAAAAAGAAGAAGAGGACGAATAAGAAGAAGTCAAGGAAGAAGAAGAAGAAGAAGAAGATGATGAAGAAGAAGAAGAAGAAAAGAAGAAGAAGAAGAAGTAGTAGAGGAAGAAGATGTATATAAAGAAAAAGAAAAATGAGAAGAAGAAGAAGGAGGAGGAGCAGGAGGAGGAGAAGAAGAAGAAGAAGGAGAAGAAAAAGAAGAAGGAGAAGAAAAAGAAGAAGGAGAACAAGAAGGAGGGGAAAAGAAGAAGTAGAAGTAGATGGAGAGAAAAAGAAGAAGAAGAAGTGGTATAAGGAGAAGAAGAAGAAGAAGAAGAAGAAGAAGAAGAAGAAGGACAACAAATAAAAGTTAAAGAAGAAGAAGAAGAATAAGTAAAAGCAAAAGACAAAGAAGAAGAAGAAGAACAAAATGAAGAAGAAGAAGAAGAAGAAGAGGAAGAAGAAGAAGAAGAAGAAGAAGATGATGATGATGAAGATGAAGAAGAGTAAGAAGAAGAATAAGAAGAAGATGAAGAAGTAGAAGAAGAATTAGAAGAAGTAGAAGAAGAAGAAGAAGAAGTAGAAGTCGATGATGATGATGATGAAGTAGGAGAAGAAGAAGATGATGACGATGAAAAAGAAGAAGAAGAAGAAGAAGAAGAAGAAGTAAAAGAAGAAGAGGAAGAAGAAGAAAAAGAAGAAAGAAGAAGAAGAAGAAGAAGGAGAAGGAGAAGAAGAAGATTAAGAAGAAGAGGAAGAAAAGGAAAAAGTGAAGGAAGAAAAAGTAGAAGAAGAAGAAAAGGGAGAAGAAGATGAAGAAGAAGAAGTAGAAGAAGAATAAGAAGAAGAAAAGAAAGAAGAAGAAGAAGAAATAGAGGAGAAACAAGAATAAGAATAAGAGGAATAGGAAGTAGAAGAAAAATTAGAAGAAGTAGAAGAGGAAGAAGAAGACGTAAAAGAAGAAGAAGAAGAAGAAGAAGAAGAAGAAGAAAAAGAAGGAGAACTAGATGAAGGAGGAAAAGAAGAAGAATAAGAAGAAAAAGGGGAAGAAGAAGAAGAAGAAGGAGAAGGACAAGATGAAGAAGAAGGAGAAGATGAAGTAGAAGAAGAATAGGGAAAGGAAGAAGAAAAAGAAGAAGATGAAGAATAAGAAGAAGAAGGAGGTCTGCTAGAAGAAGGAGAAGAAGAAGAAGAAGTATATGACGAAGAAGAAGTAGAAAAAGAAGACGTACAAAAAAAAGGGAGAAGAAGAAGAACCAGAAGAAGAAGTAGAAGGAGAAGAAAGACAAGGAGATGGAGAGGAATATAAGGAAGAAAAAGAAGAAGATAAGGAAGAAGAAGAAGAAGAAGAGGAAGAAGAAGAAGAAGGAATGGAAGAAAAAGAAGAAGACAAACAAGAAGAAGAAAAGGAAGAAGAAGAAGAAAAAGAAGAAGAGAAAGAAGAAGAACAAAAAGAAGAAGATGAAGAAGAAGAAGGAGAGGAAGAAAAAGAACTCGAAGAAGAATAAGAAGAAGAAGAAGAGCTTGAAGAGGAAGAAGAAGAAGAATAAGAAAAAGAAGAACAAAGAGAAGAAGAAGAACAAGAAGCAGAAGAAGAAGAAGCAAAAGAAGAAGAAGCAGAAGAAGAAGAATAAGAAGAAGAAGTAGAAGAAGACGAAGAAGTAGAAGAAGAAGAAGAACAAGAAGAAGAAGAAGAAGTAGCAGAAGAACAAAAAGTGGAGGAAGAAGAAGAAATACAAGATGAGGAAAAAATGAGAACAAGTAGAAGAGAAAGAAGACGAAAAAGAAGACGAAGAAGAAGAAGAAGAAGAAGAAGAAGAAGATAAGTAGTAGAAGAAGAAAAAGGAGGAGAAAAAAATTAGAAGGTATTGAGGAAGAAGAAGAAGAAGGGGTACAAGAAGAAGTAGAAGATAATGAAGAAGAGGAGGAAAATGTAGTAAAAGAAGAAGATGATGAAGAAGAAGAAGAATAAGAAGAAGAAGAAGGAGTTGAAGAAGAAGAAGAAGAAGAAGAAGAAGAAGAAGAAGAAGAAAAAGAAGAAGAAGAAGAAGAAAAATAAGAAGAAGAAGAAGTATAAGAAGAAGAAGAGGAAGAAGAAAAAAATGTTGATGAAGTAGAAGAAGAAGAGGAAGAAGAAGAAGTAGGAGATAAAGATAAAGAAGAAAAAGAAGTCGTAAAAAAGGAGGGAGAAGAAGAAGAAGAAGAAAAAGAACAAGAAGAAAAAGAAGGAGAAGCAGTTGAAGATAAAGAAGAAGAAGAAGAAGAAGAAAAGGAAGAAGAAGAAGAAGAAGAGGAAGAAGAAGAAGATGAAGAAGAGGAAGAAGAAGAAAAAGAAAAATAAGAAAAAGATGAAGAAGAAGAAGAAGAAGACGATGAAGAAGAAGAAGAAGAAGATGGAGAAGAAGAAGAAGAAGTAGAATAAAAAGGAGGAGAAGAAAAAGATGATGATGATGATGATGATGTTCATGAAGAAGAATGAGGAGATGAAGAAGCTAAACAAGAAGAAGAAGAAGAAGAAGTAGAAGAAGAAGAAGAAGAAGAGGAAGAAGAAGAGCAAGAAGTGGAGGAGGTGGAAGAAGAGGAAGAAGAAAAAGAAGAAGTAGTAGAAGAAGAAGAAGAAGATGATGATGATGATGAAAAAGAAGAAGAAGAAGAAGAAGAAGAAGAACCAAATGAAGAAGAAGAAGGCAAAATAGAAGATGAAGAATAGGAAGAAGAAGAAGAATAATAATACTAATAAGAAGAAGAAGAAGAGGTGGAAGAAGAGAAGGAAGAAGTAGAAGAAGAAGATGACGAAGAATATAAAGGAGAAGAAGAATAAGAAGGACAAGAAGGAGAGGAAGAAGAAGAAGAAGAAGAAGAAGAAGAAGAAAAAGAAGAAGGAGAAGAAGGAGAGGAAGAAGGTTAAGAAAAAGAAGAAAAAGAGGAAAAAGAAGAAGAGGAAGAGGAAAAAGAAGAACAAGAAGAAGAAGAAGAAGAAAGAGAAAAAGTAGAAGTAGTATTAGAAGAAGTTGTAGAGGAAGAGGAAGAAAAAGAAGAGGAAGAAGAAGAAGAGGAAGAAAAGGGAGAAGAGGAATAAGAAGAAGAAGAAGTATAAGATGAAGACGAAGAATAAGAAGAAGAAAAAAAAGGTGAAGAAAAAGAAGTAGAAGAAGGAGTAGGAGAAGAAGGGGAAGAAAAAAAAGATGGAGCAAAAGAAGTAGAAGAAGAAGAAGCAAAAGAAGAAGAAGAAGAGGAAGATGACAAAGAAGAAGAAGAAGAATAAGTGGAAGAAGAAGAAGGAGAAGAAGAAGAACAAGAAGAACATGTAATAGAAGTAGAAGTGGAAGAAGAAGAAGAAGAAGATGATTACAATAGAGAAGAAGAAGATGATGACATTGATGAAGAAGAAGAAGAACAAGAAGAAGAAGGAGAAGAAGGAGAAGAACAAGAAGAAGAAGAAGAAGAAAAGAAATAAGAAGTAGTGCAAGATGATGAAGAAGAAGAAGAACAAGAAGAAGAAAAACATGAAAAAGATGAAGAAGAAGAAGGAGAAGAAGAAGTAGAAGAGGAAGCAGAAGAATAAGAATAAGAATAACAATAAGAAGAAAAAGAAGAGGAAGAAGAGAAAAAAGAGGAATAAGAGGAGGAAAACGAGGAAGAAAAAGAAAAAGAAGAAGAAGAAGCTGAAAAATGAGAAGAAGAAGAAGAAGAAAAGGAAGAAGTAGAAGAAGAAGTAAAAGAAGAAGAAGAAGACGAAGAAGTAGAAGAAGAAGAAGAAGAAGAAGTAGAAGAAGACGAAGAAGAAGAAGAAGAAGAAGAAGAAGAAGAATAAGAAGAAGAAGAGAAAGAGCAAGAAGAAGAAGAAGAGGAAGAAGAAGAAGAAGACAAAGAAGAAGAAAGGCCAGAAGATAAAGAAGAAGAAGAAGAAGAAGAAGAAGTAGAAGAAGAAGATGATGATGTTTAAAAAGAAGAAGAAGAGGAGAAGAAAGAGGAAGAAGAAGAAGAAGAAGAAGAAGAAGAAGACTGAGAAGAAGAGGAGGCAGAAGAAGAAGAACAAGAAGAAGAGGAAGAAGAAGATGAAGAAGATGATGATGATGAAGATGAAGAAGAAGATGATGATGATGAAGAGGAAGAAGAAGAAGAAGAAATATAGTAGGAAGAAGAAGAAGAATAAGAAGTGAAAGAAAAATTAGAAGTAGAAGAGGAAGAAGAAGAAGATGATGAAGAAGAAGAAGAAGAGGACGAAAAAGACAAATAAGAAGAAGAAGAAGGAGAAGAAACAGAGAAGAAGAAGAAGAAGAAGGAGAAGGAGAAGGTGAAGGAGAAGAAGAAGGATAAGAAGTAGTAGAAGAAGAAAAGGATGAGGAAGAAGAAGAAGAAGAAGAATAAGAAGAAGTAGTTGAAGAAGAAGAAGAAGAAGCAGAAGAAGAAAAAGAAGGAGAAGAAGAAGAAAAAGAAGAAGAAGAAGAAGAATAAGTAGTATATGATGAAGAAGAAGAGGAAAAAGAAGATGTAGAGAAAGAGGGAGAAGAAGAAGAAGCAAAAGAAAAGGAAATAGAAGAAGAAGAAACACCAAGAGATGGAGATGAAGATAAAGAAGAGGATGAAGAAGATGAGGAAGAAGAAGAAGAAAAAGTAGAGGAAGTGGAAGAAAAAGAACTTGAAGAAGAAGAAGAAGAAGAAGCAAGAAGAAGAGGAGGAAGTAAAAGAAGAAAAAGGATAAGTTGAAGAAGAAGAAGAAGAAGAAGAAAAACAATAAGAAGATGATGAAGAAGAACATGAAGAAAAAAAGACGAAGACGAACAAGAAGAAGAAGAAGAAGTAGAAGATGAAGAAAAAGAAGATGATGATGATGATCAAGAAGAAGAGGAAGAAGAAGAAAAAGTGGACGAAGAAGAAGAAGAAGAAGAAGAGGAAGAAGAAGTCGAAGAAGAAGAAGAAGAAGAAAAGGAAATTAAGAAGAAGAAGAAGAAGAAGAAGAAGAAGAAGAAGAAGAAGCTGAAGAAGAAGAGGAAGAAGTGGAAGAAGAAGAAGAAGTAGAAAAAGAAGAAGAAGAAGAAGAGGAAGAAGAAGAAGAAGAAGAAAATCAAGAACAAGAAGGAGAGGAAGAAGAAGAAGAAGGCAGAGAAGAAGATGAAGAAGAAGAATAAAGAGAAGAAGAAGAAGAAGAAGAAGAACAAGAAGAAGAAAAAAGTAGAAGAAGAAGAGGAAGAAGAGGAAGTAGAAGAGAAAGAAGTAGAGGAGGTGGAAAAAGAAGTAGAAGAAGAGGAAGATAATTTTCATGATGATGATGATGATGATGATGAAGAATAAGGAGAACAAGATGTTGAAGAAGAAGAAGAAGATGTAGAAGAAGAAGTGAAAGAAGAGGAACAAAAAGATGAAGAAAAAGAAGAAGAAGAAGAAGAAGGTTATGATGATGAAAAAGAAGAAGAAGAGAAAGAAGAAGAGGACAAAATAAAAGTAGAAGAAGAAGATGGTGATGAAGAAGAAGAACAAGGAGAAAAAGAAGGAGAAGAAGAAGGAGAAGAAGAAGTACAAGAAGAAGAAGAGGAAGAAGAGGAAGAAGTGGAGGAGGTGGAACAAAAAGAAGAAGAAGAAGAAAAAGAAGCAGAAGAAGAAGAAGAAGATGATGATGATGAAACAGAAGAAGAAGAAGAAGAAGATGAAGAATAAGTAGAAGAAGAAGAAGAAGAAGCAAAAAAAGAGAAAGAAGAAGATGAAGAAGAAGAAGAAGAAGAGGAACAAGAAGAAGATGAAGAAGAAGAAGAAGAAAAAGAGGTGGAAGAAGAGCAGGAAGAAGTAGAAGAAGAAGAAGAAGAAGAAGACGAAAAAGAAGAAGAAGAAGAAGAAGAAGAAGAAGAAGAAAAAGAAGATGAAGAAGAGGAACACGAAGAAGATAAAGGAGAAGAAGGAGGAGAAGGAAAACAAAGAGAGGAAGAAGAAGAAGAAGAAGAAGAAGAACAAAAAGAAGAAAAGGAAGAAGGAGAGGAAGAAGAATCAGAAGAAAAAGAAAATGAACAAGAAGAAGGTGAAGAAGAAGAGGAAGAAGAGAAAGAATAAGAAGAAGAAGATGAAGAAGAAGAAGAAGAAGAAGATGAACAAGAAGAAGAGGAAGAAGAAGAAAAAGAAGAAGAAGAAACAGAAGAAGAAGAAGAAGAAGATGATGATGATGATGAAGAAGAAGAACAAGGAGAAGAAGAAGCTGAAGAAGAAGAAGAAGAAGTAGAAGAAGAAGAGGAAGAAGAGGAGGAAGAAGAAGAAGAAGGGAAGGAGGTGGAAGAAGAAGAAGAACAAGAAGAAAAAGAAGTAGAAGAAGAAGACGAAGAAGAAGAAGAAGAGGAACAAGAAGATGATGAAGAAGAAGAAGAAGAGGAAGAAAAAGAGGTGGAAGAAGAGCAGGAAGATGTAGAATATGAAGAAGAAGAAAATGAAGAAGAAGAAGAAAAAGAAGAAGAAGAAGAAGAAAAAGAAGATGAAGAAGAGGAACACATAGAACATAAAAGAGAAGAAAAAAGAGAAGGAAATGAAGGAAAGGAAGAAGAAGAAGAAGACGAAGAAGAAGAAGAAGAAGAAGAAAAAGAAGAAGAAGAAGGAGAGGAAGAAGAATCAGAAGAAGAAGAAGAAAAAGAAGAAGAAGATGGAGAAGAAGAAGTGGAAGAGGAAAAAGTAGTAGAAGAAGAAGAAAAAGTGGCTGAAGGAGAAGAAGACGAAGAAGGCGAAGAAGAAGAAGAAGAAGAAGATGAACAAGAAAAAGAAAAAGAGGAAGAAGAAGAAGAAGAAGATGATGATGATGAAGAAGAGAAGGAAGAAAAATAACAAGTAGAACAAGAGGAAGAAGATGGTGATGATGATAATGATGATAATAGTGAAAAACAAAAAGAAGAAGAACAATAATAAGAAGAAAAAGAAGTAAAAGAAGAAGAAGAAAAAGAAGGAGAAGAAGAGTAAGGGAAAGAAGAAGAAGAGTAAGAAGAAGAAGAACAAGAAGAAAATGAGGAAAAATATGGAGAAGTAGTAGAAAACTAGAAGAAGAATAAGAAGAAAAAGAAGAAGTAGAAGAAGAAGAAGAAGAAAAAGAAGAAGAATTAGAAGAAGTAGAAGGGAAAGAAGAGAAGAAGGAGAAGTAGAAGAAGAGGAAGAAGAAGAAGAAGAAGAAGAAGAATTAAAAGAAAAAGAAGAAGAATTAGAAGAAGAAGAAGAAAA
>JAIUJO010002054.1:95000-97500 GCA_023846275.1 Vanilla planifolia | reverse complement strand
AAGATGGGGTAAAAGAAGGAGAAGAGGAGTAGAAGAAGAAGAAGTAGAAGAAGAAGAAGAAGAAGAGGAAGCAGAAGTAGAAGAAGAAGAAATAGAAGAGGAAAAAGAAGAAAAATAAAAAGAAGAAGAAGAAGAAGATGATGATGATGAAGAAGAAGTAGAAGAGGACCAGGAAGAAGAAGAAGAATAAGAAGAAGAAAAGATGAGGAAGAAAAATGAGAAGATATAGAAGAGGAAGAAGAAGAAGTAGACGAAGAAGAAGAAGAGGAATAAGAAGAAGACGTGGAAGGAGTAGAAGAAGAAGGAGAAGAAGAAAAAATAATAAGGAGTTGGAGTACTAGAAGAAGTAGTAGAAGAAGAAGAGGTGGAGGAGAAAAAGGAAGTAAAAGAAGGAGAGGAAGAAGAAGAAGAAGAAGAATAAAAAGAAGAAGAAAAGTTCAAGAAGGAGAAGAAGAAGAAGAAGAAGAAGAAGAATAATAATAATAATAATAAGAAGAAGAAGAGGAGGAGAAGATGAAGAAGAAGAACAAAGAGAAGAAGAAGAAGAAGAAGAAGAAAAAGAAGAAGAAGAAGAAAAAGAAGAAGAAGAAAAAGTAGAAGAAGAAGAGGATGAAGAGGAAGAAGAAGAGGAAAAGGTGAAGGAGGTGAAAGAAGGAGAAGAAGAAGAAGAAGAAGAAGAAGAAGAAGAAGAAGAAAGAAGAGAAGGAAGTAGAAGAAGAAGAAGAAGAAGAAGTAGAAGAAGAAGAAGAAAAATAGGAAGAAGAAGAAGAAGAAGAAGTAGGAGAAGGTGAAGAAGAAGATGAAGGGGATGAAGAAGTAGAAAAAGAATAAGAAGAGGAAAATGAAGAAGAATAAGAGGAAGAAGAAGGAGTTGAAGAAGAAGAAGACGAAGAAGAAGATGATGAAGAACAAGAAGAGGAAGAAGAAGAAGAAGAACAAGAACAAGAAGATGAAGAGAAGAAGATGAAGAAGAAGAAGTGGATGATGAAGAAGAAGAATGAGAAGAAGAAGAAAAAAAGAAACAGAAGACAAAGAAGAAGAAGAATAAGAGAAGAAAAATGAGAAGAAGAAGAAAAAGAAGAAGTAGTAGTAGTAGAAAAAGAAGAAGAAGTAGAAGGAGAAGAAGGAGAAGAAGAAGAAAATGGAGAAGAAGAAGAAAAAAAAGATGTAAAACAACAAGAAGGAGAATAAGAAGAGGAAGAAAAAGAAGAAGTTGAAGAAGTAGAAGAAGAATAAGAAGAAGAAGAGGAGGAAGAAGAAGAAGAAGTAGTAGAAGAAGACGAAGAAAAAGATGGAGAAAAAGAAGAAGAAGAAGAAGAGGAGGAAGAAGAAAAAGAAGAAGAGGACGAATAAGATGAAGTCAAAGAAGAAGAAGAAGAAGAAGAAGAAGAAGATGAAGAAGAAGAAGAAGAAGAAGAAGTAGAAGAAGAAGAAGTATATAAGGAAAAAGAAAAATGAGAAGGAGGAGGAGGAGGAGGAGGAGAAGAAGAAGAAGAAGAAGGAGAAGAAAAAGAAGGAGAAGAAAAAGAAGAAGGAGAACAAGAAGGAGGGGAAAAGAAGAAGAAGAAGGAGTAGAAGTAGAAGTAGATGGAGAGAAAAAGAAGAAGAAGAAGTGGTATAAGGAGAAGAAGAAGAAGAAGGAGAACAGCATAAAGTTAAAGAAGAAGAAGAAGAACAAGTAAAAGCAAAAGACAAAGAAGAAAAAGAAGAACAAAATGAAGAAGAAGAAGAAGTAGAGGAAGAAGAAGAAGAAGAAGAAGAAGAAGATGATGATGAAGATGAAGAAGAGGAAGAAGAAGAATATAAGAAGATGAAGAAGTAGAAGAGGAAGAAGTAGAAGAAGTAGAAGAAGAAAAAGAAGAAGAAGACTATGATGATGATGATGAAGTAGGAGAAGAAGAAGATGATGACGATGAAAAAGAAGAAGAAGAAGAAGAAGTAAAAGAAGAAGAGGAAGAAGAAGAAGAAAAAGAAGGAAGAAGAAGAAGAAGAAGAAGAAGAAGAAGAAGGAGAAGGGGAAGAAGAAGATTAAGAAGAAGAGGAAGAAATGGAAAAATGAAAGAAGAAAAAGTAGAAGAAGAAGAAAAGGTACAAGAAGATGAAGAAGAAGAAGTAGAAGAATAAGAAGAAGAAGAGGAGGAAGAAGAAGAAGAAATAGAGGAGAAACAAGAAGAAGAATAAGAAGAATAGGAAGTGGAAGAAAAATTAGAAGTAGTAGAAGAGGAAGAAGAAGACGTAAAAGAAGAAGAAGAAGAAGAAGAAGAGGAAGAAGAAAAAGAAGAAGGAGAACTAGATGAAGGAGGAGAAGAAGAAGAATAAGATGAAAAAGGGGAAGAAGAAGAAGAAGAAGAAGAAGGAGAAGGACAAGATGAAGAAGAAGTAGAACAAGAATAAGGAAAGGAAGAAGAAAAAGAAGAAGATGAAGTATAAGAAGAAGAAGGACGTTTGCTAGAAGAAGGAGAAGAAGGCGGAGAAGAAGAAGAAGTATATGGCGAAGAAG
>JAIUJO010002054.1:65000-85000 GCA_023846275.1 Vanilla planifolia | reverse complement strand
ACAAAGAAGAAGAAGAAAAAGGTGTAAGAGGAAGAAGAAGAAGATGAAGAAATAGAAGTGGAAGAAGAGGAAGAAGAAGAAGAAGGAGAAGAAGGAGAAGAAGGAGAAGAAGAAGAAGCAGAATAATTAGAAGAAGGTAAAAGAAGAAGAAAAAGAAGATTTAGAAGCAGGGGAAGACAGAGAAGAAGAAGAAGAGAAAGAAGAAGACAAAGATGAAGAAGAAAAAGAAGAAGAAGAAATAGAGGAAGATGACAACGAAGAAAGAAAAAGCAAAAGAAGAACAAGAACAAGGTGATGATGATGAAGAAGAAGAAGAAAAGAATGATTATAATAATAATAATAATAATGATAAGAAGACGAAGAAGAAGTAGAAGAAGGAAAAGAAGAAGAAGAAGAAGAAGAAGAAGAAGAAGTCAAAGAAGAAGAAGGAGATGTAGAAAAAGGAGAAGAAGAAGAAGAAGAAGAAGGAAGAAAAGAAGCAGAGTAAGAAGAAGAAGAAGAAGAAGAAGAAGTTGAAGAAAAAGAAGAAGAAGGAGAAAATGTTGAATAAGGAAAAGATGATGTTAAAGAAGAAGTAGTAGAAGAAGAAGTTGAAGAAGAAGAAGAAGAAGTTGAAGAAGAAGAAGAAGAAGAAGAAGAAGATGAAGGAGAATGAGAAGAGGATGAAGAAGAAGAAAAAGAGGAAGAAGAAGAAGAAAAATAAGAATAAGGAAAATTAGATGATGAAGAAGAAGAATAAGAAGAAAAAGAAGAATTAGAAGAAGAAGAAGAAGAAGAAGAAGAAGAGGAAGGGGAGCAAGAAGAAGAAGACGAAGAAGAAGAAGAAGAAGAGGAAGGAGAAGAAGAAGAAGAAGAAGATGATGAATAAGAGGAAGAATAACAAGATGTGGAAGAAGAAGAAGAAGAAGAGAAGAAGAAGCAGAAGAACAAAAACAAAAGGATGAAGAAAATGAAGAAGAAGAGGGAGAAGAAGAAGAAGAAGAAGAAGAAGACGAAGAAGAAGAAATAGACGAAGAAGAGGAAGAAGAAAAAGTGGAAGAAGATGAAGAAGAGGAAGAAGAAGAAGAAGAAGAAGAAGTTGAAGAAGAAAAGGAAGAAGATGAAGAAAAAGAAGAAGAGATAAAGAAGAACATACAAAGAAGAGGAAGAAGAAGAAAATGAAGAAGAAGAAGAAGAAGAAGAAGAAGGCGAAGAAGAGGAAGAATGTGAAGATGATGAAGAAGAAGATAAAGAACAAGTAGAAGAAGAAGAAGAAGAATAAGAAGAAGAAGAAGAAGATGGAAAAGAAGAAGAAGAAGAGGAAGAAAATGAGCAATAATAATAATAACAATAACAATAACAATAATAATAATTATAAGTAGAAGTAGAAGAAGAAGACGAAGAAAAAGAAGAAAATGAAGAATATGAAGAAGAAGAAGAAGAAGGAGAAGAAAAAGAAGAACAAGAAGTGATAGAAGAAGAAGAAGGAGAAGGAGGTGGAGGAGAAGAAGAAGAAGATGAAGAAGAAGGATAAGAAGAAGAAGATGAAGAAGAAGAAGGAAGAAAGGAAGAAGAAGAAAAAGAAGGCGAAGAAGAAATAAAGAAGAATAGGAAGAAGAAGAAGAAGAAGAAGAAGAAGATGAAGGTGATGATGAGGAAGAAGAAGAAGAAGAAGAAGAATAATCAAAAGAAGAAGAAGAGGAAGAAGAAGAAGAATATGAATGAGAAGAAGAGGATGAAGAAGACAAAGGAGAAGAAGGTGAAGAAGAAGAAGAAGGAGGAGTAGAAGTAAGAGAAAGAGAGGAAAAAGAAGCAGAAAAAAGAATAAAGAAGAAGAAGAAGAAAGAGATGGAGAAGGAGAAGAAGAAGTAGTAGTAGAAGAAGAAGAAGACAAAGAAGAAGAAGAAGAACTAGAATAATAATAAGAAGAAGAACAATAAGAAGATGAAAATGTAGTAGAAGAAGAAGTCTAAGAAGAGGAAAGAGAAGAAGAAGGAGAAGGAGAAGAAGAAGAAGAAGAAGAAGAAGAAGAAGTAAAGGATGAAGAAGGAGAGGAAGGATGAGAAGAAGACGATTAAGAAGAAGAAGAAAAAGAAGAAGAAGAAGAAGAAGAAGAAAAAGAAGAAGAAGAAGAAGAACAAGAAGGAGGAGGAGGCGAAGAAGATGGAGAAGAAGAAGAAGAAAAAGAAGAAGAAGAAGAAAAAGAAGAAGAAGAAGAAGAAGAAGATGTAGATGAAGAAGAAAAAGAAGAAGAAGAAGAAGAGGAAGACGAAGTTGAAGAAGAAGATGGAGAAGAAGAAGATGATGAAGAAGAAGGAGAAGAAATAAAAAGGAGATGAAGAAGAAGACAAAGAAGATGAAAAAAAGAAGAAAGGAAGAAGAAGAAGAAGAAAAGGAAGAAGAAGGAGAAGAAGAAGAAGAAAAGAAGAAGACGAAGAAGAAACAGAAGAAGAAGAAGAAGGAGAAGAAGAAGAAGGCGAAGATGAAGAAGAAGAAAAAGATGGAGTAGAAGAACTAGAACAAGACGAAGAAGAAGAAAAAGAAGAAGAAGAAGAAGAATAAGAAAAAGAAGAAGTAGAAGATGAAGAAGAAGAAGACGAAGACAAAGATGAAGTAGAAGAAGTAAAAGAAGAAGAAGAATACGAAAAAGAAGAAGAGGAAGAATTAGAAGAAGACGAAGATGAAGAAACATAAGTAAAAGAATAAGAAGAAGAAGTAGAAGAAGAAGAAGAAGAAAAATAAGAAGAAGATGAAGTAAAAGAAGAAGCAATAGAAGAAGAAAAAGTAGTAGTAGTAGAGGAAGAAGAACAAGAACAAAAACAATGAGACAAAGAAAAAGAAGAAGAAGATGAAGAAAAAGACAAAGAAATAGAAGACAAATAAGAAGAGGACGAAGAATAAGGGGAAGAAAAAGAAGAAGAAAAAGTAAAAGGAGAAGGAGAAGGAGATGGAGAAGAAGAAGATGAAGAAGAAGAAGAAGAAAATGAACTTGTTGATGAAGAAGTAAGAAAAGATGAAAGAGAAGAAGAAAATGAAGTGGAAGAAGAATATGATGATGAAGAGGGAGGAGGAGAAGAAGAAAAAGAAGAAGAAGAAGAAGATGATGATGATGATGATGAAGATGATAAAGAAGAAGAAGAAAAAAATGAAGAACTGAGAAACAAAGAAGAGGAAGACAAAGAAGAGGAAGAAAAAGGAGAGGAAGAAGAAGAGGAAAACAAAGAAGAAGAAGAAGAAGAAGGAGAAGAAAAAAAAGAAGAAGAAGGAGGTGATGAAGAAGATGAAGATGAAGATGAAGAATAAGTGAAAGAAGAAGAAGAAGAAGAAGAAGAGGAAGAAGAAGAAGAAGGAGAAGAAGACGAAGAAGAAGAAGACGGAGAAGAAGAAGAAGAAGAAGAAGAAAAAGAAGAGGCGAAAGTTGGAGAAGAAGAAGAAGAAGAAGAAAAAGAAGAAGGGGAAGAAGAGTGAGAAATAAAAGAAGTAGAAGAAGTAGAAGAAGATGATTAAGAAGAAGAAGAAGAAGAAGAAGAAGAATAAGAAGAAGAAGAAGAAAAAGAAGAAGAAGAAGTAGAAGTAAAAGAAGATGAAGAAGACAAAGAAGAATTCAAAAAAGAAAAAGAAGAAGAAGAAGACCACGACGAAGAAGTAGTAAAAGAAGAAGAAGAAGAAGATGAGAAAAAGGAAGAAGTGAAAGATGAAGATGACGATGAAGAAGAAGAAGAAGAAGAAAAAGAAGAAAAAGAAGAAGAAGAACAACAAGTCGAATAAGACGAAGAAGAAGAAGAAGAAGTCGAAGAAGGCGAAGAAGAAGAAGATGAGGAAGAAGAGGAAAAAGAAGATGTTAAAGAACAAGTTGAGGAAGATGATGAAGAAGAAGAAGAATAAGAGTAGGACTAATAAGAAAAAGATGAAGAAGGACAAGAAGAAGGCAGAAGAAGAAGAAGATGAAGAAGAAGAAGAAAGAAGATGATTATGAAGAACAAGAAGAAGAAGACGAAGAAGAGGTAGAAGAAGCTTAAGAAGAAGAAGAAGAAGGCGAAGAAAAAGTAGAAGAAGTAAAAGAAGGTGAAGAAGAAGAAGATGAAGATGATGATGATGATGGAGAAGAAGTAGAAGAAGAAGAAGAAGAAGAAGATGAAGAGGATGAAGAAGATGAAGAAGAAGAAGATGAAGAAGAAGAAGATGAGGAAGTAGAAGAAGATGAAGAAAAAGAATAAGGAGAAGAAGAAGGCATAGAAGTAGTAGGAGAAGAAGAAGATGCAACAGATGAAGAAGAAGATGAAGAAGAAGATGATGATGATGAAGAAGATGAAGAAGATGACGAAGAAGAAAAAGAAGAAGAAGAAGAAGAGGAAGTAGAAGAAGAGGAAGAAGAAGAAGACGAAGAAGAAGAAGAAGAAGACAAGAAGAAGATTAAGAAGAAGAAGAAGAAGACAAGAAGAAGATTAGGAAGAAGACGAAGAAGAAGAAGAAGAAGAAGAAGAAGTAAAATTAGAAGAAGAAGAAGAAGTGGTAGAAGAGGAAGGAGAAGAAGAAGAAGAAGAAGAAGAAGAAGAAAAAGAAGAAGAAGACAAAGAAGTACTAGAAGAAGAAGAAGTAGTAGAATAACAAGAAGAAGAAGAAGCAGAAGAAGGAGAAGTAGAAGAAGAAGAAGTCGAAGAAGAAGAGGAAGAAGAAGAAACAGAATAAGAAGAAGAAGAAGAAGGAGAAGTTGAACAAGGTTAAGAAGTAGAAGAAGAACAAGAAGAAGAAGAAGAAGAAGGAGGAGAAGATGAAGGAGAAGAAGAAGAAAAAGGAGAAGAAGAATATGAAGAAGAAGAAGAAGGAGAACTAGAAGAAGAAAGAGAAGAAGAAGAAGAAGAGGAAGAAGAAGAAGATCATCAAAATGATAATGAAGAAGAAGACAAAGAAGACAAAGATAATGAAAAGAAAAATGAAGAAAAGGAAGGCAAAGAAGAGGAAGAAGAAGAGGAGGAAGAAGAAGAAGATAAAAAAGACGAAGAGGAAGGAGAAGAAGAAAAAGATGAGGAAGATTCAGAAGAAGATGAAGAAAAAGACAAAGAAGAAGTAGAAGAAAAAGAAGAAGAAAAAATGAAGTAGTGTGAGAAGAAGAGCAAGAAGAATAAGAGAAGAAGAAGAAGCAAAAGAAGAAGTAAATGAGGAAGAAGAGGAAGAAGATTAAGAAGAAGAAGAAGAAGAAGAACATTATGATTAAGAAGTGGTAGAAGAAGGCGAAGAAAAAGACGAAGAAGATAATGAAGATAAAAATAAAGAAGTGGAACACAAAGAAGGGGAAGAAGAAGAAGAGGAAGAAGAAGAAGAAGTAGAAAAAAAGACGAAGAAGAAGAAGAAGAAGAAGATGACGAAGAAGTGGAAGAAGAAGAAGAAGAAGAAGAAGATGTTGATGATATTGATGTGGAAGTTGGAGAGGAAGAAGAAGAAGACAAAGAAGATGAAGATTAAGGAGAAGGAAATGAAGAAGAAGAAGAAGAAGAAGAAGAAGAAGAAGAAGATGAAGAAGAAAAAGAGGAAGAACAACAGCAACAACAACAAGAAGAACAAGAAAAAGAAGAAGAAGAAGAAGAAGAAGAAGAAGAAGATGAAGAAGAGGTAGAGGAAGAAGAAGTAGTAGATGATGATGATGATGATAAAGAAGAGGAAGAAGAAGAAGAAGAGGACGGAGAAGATGAAGATGAAGGAGAAGGAGAAGGAGAAGAAGAAGAAGAAGAAGAAGTAGGTGAAGAAGAAGAAGGAGAGGATGATGCAAAAAAGGAAGAAGAAGAAGAAGAGGACGGAGAAGATGAAGATGAAGGAGAAGGAGAAGGAGAAGAAGAAGAAGAAGAAGAAGAAGGTGAAGAAGAAGAAGGAGAGGATGATGCAAAAAAGGAAGAAGAAGAAGAAGAGGACGGAGAAGATGAAGATGAAGGAGAAGGAGAAGGAGAAGAAGAAGAAGAAGAAGAAGAAGGTGAAGAAGAAGAAGGAGAGGATGATGCAAAATAGGAAGAAGAAGAAGAAGAAGAAGAAGAAGATGAAGAAGAATAAGAAGAAAAAGATGAAGAAGAAGAGGGAGAAGAAGAAGAAGACAAAGAAGAGGAAGAATAAGAAGAAGAAGAAGAAGAAGAAAAAGAAGGAGAAGAATATGAAGAAGAAGAAGAAGAAGAGAAGAAGAAGAAAAAGTAGAAGAAGAAGAAGAAGAAGAAGAAGAGGAAGAAGAAAAAGAGGAGGAGGAAAAAGAATAAGAAGAAGAAGAAGTAGAAAAAGAAGAAGTGGGAGAAAAAGGAGAAGAAGGAGAGGATGGAGAAGAAGGAGAAGAGTAAGAAGAAGAAGTAAAAGAAAAAGAAGAACAATTAGAAAAAGTAAAAGGGTAAGAAGAAGAAGAAAAAGAAGAAGAAGAAGAAGAAGAAGAAGAAGGAGAAGAAGAAGAAGAAGGGGAAGAAGAAGAAGACGAAGAAGAAGTAGATGAAGTTAAAGAACGAGGAGAAGAAGATGAAATGGAAGAGGAAGAAGATGAAGAAGTAGATGTGGAAGACGTAGAAGATGAAGACAAAAAAGAAGAAGAGGAAGACAATGGAGAGAAATAATAATAAGAAGAAGAAGAAGAATAACCATAAGAAGCAGAAGAAGAAGAAGAAGAAGTAGTAGTAGTAGAAGAAGAAGTCGACGAAGAAGAAGAAGAAGAAGAAGAAAAAATGATGAAGAAGAAGAAGAAAAAGAAGAAGAAGAAAGAGAAGAAGAAGAAGAAGAAGAAGAAGATGAAGATGACGAACAACAGGGAGAAGGAGATAAAGAAAATGAAGAAGATTAAGAAGAAGAAGAAGAAGAAGATAATGAAGAAGAAGAAGATACAGAAGGAGAAGATGAAGGAAATGTAGAAGATAAAGGAGAAGAAGTATACGAAGGAGAAGAAGAAGAACAAGAAGAAGAAAGAGAAGAAGAAGAACAACAAGAAGATGATGATGATAATGAAGAAGAAGATGAAGTAGAAGAAGAAGATAAAGAACAAAAAGATGAAAAAAGGAAGATGAAGAAGAGGAAGAAGAGGAAGAGGAGGAAGAAGAAGAAGAAGAAGAAGATGATGAAGATGAAGAAGAAGATGAAGAAGAAGACAAAGTAGAAGAAGAGGAAGAAGAAAAAGAAGAAGAGGAAAAAAAGGAAGTAGAACAAGAAGAAGCAGCAGAAGAAGAAGAAGAAGAAGCAGAAGAAGGAGAAGAAGAAGAAGAAGAAGAAGACGAACATGAGGAAGAAGAGGAAGAGGAGGAAGAAGAAGAAAAATATGATGATGAAGAAGCAGTAGAAGAAGAAGAAGAAGAAGAAGAAGAAGAAGAAGGCGAAGAAGATGTTGATGAGAAGGAAAATAAAGAAGTGGAACACGAAGATGGGGAAGACAAAGAAGAGAAAGAAGAAGAAGAAGAAGAAGAAGAAGAAGAAGAATTACAAAAAAAGATGAAGATAAAGAAGAAGAAGAAGACGAAGAAGTAGAAGAAGGTGGTGATGTTGATGAGGAAGATGGAGAGGTAGAAGAAGAAGACAAAGAAGATGAAGATGAAGGAGAAGTAGAAGAAGAAGAAGAAAAGGATGAAGAAGAAGAAGAACAAGAACAAGAAGAAGAAGTGGAAGAAGAAGAAGAAGAAGAAGTAGAAAGAGAAGAAGAAGAAGAAGATGAAGAAGAAGAAGAAGAAGAAGAAGATGATGATGAAGAGCGGAAGAAGAAGAGGAAGTAGATGATGTTGATGTCGATGAAGAAGAGGAAGGGGAAGAAGAAGAAGATGAAGAAGATGAAGATGATGGAGAAGAAGTAGAAGAAGAAAATAATAGAGGAAGAGATAAATAAGAAGAATGATATGTAGAAGTGGAAGGTGAAGAAGAAGTAGAAGAAGAAGTCGAAGAATTCAAAGAAGAGGAAGAAGTAGAACAAGTAGAAGAAGAAGATTAAGAAGAAGATGAAGAAGAGGAAAAAGATGAAGAAGAAATTATAAAAGAGAAAGATTAAGAAGAACAAAAAGAAAAAGAAGTAGTAGAAAAGGAAGATGAAGAAAATGACGAATTAGAAGACAAGAAAGAAGAAGAAGAAGGTGAAAAAGAAGAACAAGATAATGATGAAGAAGAAGAAGAAGATGACGACGAATGAGTAGAAGAAGAAGAAGAAGAAGAAGAAGAAGAAGAAGTAAAAGAAGACAAAGAAGAAGAAGAAGAAGAAGAAGAAGAAGATGATGAAGAGGATGACGAAGAGAAGAAAAATTAGGAAGAGGATCTCAAAGAAGGAGAAGAAGAAGAAGGGGAAAAGAAGAAGAAGAAGAAGAAGAAGCAGAAAAAAAGAAAAAGAAGGAGAAGATGAAGCAGAAGAAGATGAAGAAGAAGGAAAAGAAGAAGAAGAGGAAGAAGAAGAAGAAGAAGAATAAGAATACAAGGAAAAAAAAGAAGACAAAGATGTAGAAGAAGAAGTAGTAGTAGTAATAGAAGAAGAAGAGGAATAAGAAGAAGATGATGAAGAAGAAGAAGAAGAAGAGGAAAGTGAAGAAGTAGAAGAAGAGGAAGAAGAAGAAGAGGAAGAAAAGGAGGAGGAAGAAGAAGTAGAAGAAGAAGAAGATAATGAAGAGGAAGAAGACAATGAAAAAGAAGATGAAGGAGAAGCAGAAGAAGAGGAAGAAGAAGGATAAGTCAAAGAAAAAGAAGAAGTAGATGAAGAGGGAGGAGAAGATGGAGGAGAAGAAGAAGAAGTCAAGAAGAAGAAGAAGAAGAGGGAAACAAAGCAGAAGAAGAAGATGGCAAAGAAGAAGAAGGAGGAGGAGAAGAAGAAGATGAAGTAGATGTAGAACAACAAGAAGAAAAAGAAGAAGAATGAGAAGAAAATGAGAAAGACGAAGAAGAGAAGAACTAGAAGAAGAAGAGAAGAAGTAGAAGGAGAAGGAAAAGAAGGAGAAGAACTAGAAGAAGAAGAAGAAGAAGTAGAATAAGTAGATGATGATGAAGAAGAAGATGATGATGATGATGATGATGATGAAGAAGAAGAAGAAGAAGAGAATGAAGAAGAAGAGGACCAGACAAATAAGAAGAAGACGAAGAAGGGGAAGAAGGAGAAGGAGATGAAGAAGAAAGAGAGGAAGATGACTAAGAAGATGATTAAGATGATGTAGAAGAAGAAGAAGATGGAGAAGAAGAACAAGAGAGGAAAAAATAGATGAAGAAGAAGAAGAAGAAGAAGAAGAAGAGGACGAAGACGTAGAAGAAAAAGAAAAAGGGGAAGAAGAAGAAGAAGAAGAAGAAAAAGATTTTGAAGAAGAGGAAGAAGAAGAAGAAGACGAGAAGAAGAAGAATAAGAAGCAGAAGAAGAAGAAGAAGAAGTTGAAGAAGAAGAAGAAACAAAGGAAGAAGAAGAAGAAGAAACTGAAGAAGAAGAAGAAGAAGAAGAAGGTGAAGAAGAAGAAGAAGAAGATGAAGAAGAAGAGGAAGAAGAAGAACAAGTTGACAAAGAAGAAGAATAACAAGAATAAGAAGAAGAAGAAAGATAAGAAGAAGTAGTATCGTAAGAAGAAGAAGAAGAAGAAGTAGAAGGTGAAGAAAAAGATAAGACAAAGAAGGAGAAGAAGAAGAAGAAGAAGGAGAAATAGAAGTAAAAGACAAAGAAGAAGAGGTTGAAGAAAAAGGGGAAGAAGAAGAAGACGAGGAGGAGGAAGAAGAAGAAGATGAAGGAGAAGAAGAAGAAGAAGAAGAAGAAGAAGATGATGTTGATGATGAAGGAGAAGAAGTAGATGAAGGAGAAGAAGAATATGAGAAAGAAGAAAAAGAATAAGAAGATGGAGAAGAAGGAGAAGAGAAAGAAGAAGAAGAAGAAGAATAAGAAAAAGATGATGATGATGACGAAAAAGAAGATGATGAAGAAGAAGAAGTTGAAAAAATAGAAAGATAAAGAAGAGGAAGCCAAAGAAGTGGAAGAAGAAGAAGAGGAAGAAGGAGAAGAAGATATATAAGAAGAAGGAGGAGAAGAAGATGAAGATCAAGGAGAAGACGAAGAAAAAGAAGATGAAGAAGACAAAGAAGAAGAAGAAGTAGAAGAAGAAGAAGAAGATGATGATGATGATGAAGTAGAAGAAGACGAAGGAGAAGAAGAAGAATATGAAGAGGATGAATAAGAAGAAGAAGAAGAAGAAGAAGAAGAAGAAGACAAAAAGAAGAAGAAAAAGAAGGAAGACGAGGAGGGGGAGAAGAAGAAGAAGAAGAAGAGGAAAAACAACAACAATAAGAAGAAGAAGATTGAGAAGGAGTAGAAGAAGGAGAAGAAGAAGAAAAAAAACGAAGAAGAAGAAGAAAAGAAGAAGAAATAGAAGAAGAAGAAGTGGGAAATGAAGAAGAAAAGAAAGAAGTCGAAGAAGAAGGAGAAGATGAAGAGAAAGATGAAGAGTAGATGTAGTACAAGAAGAAGAAGAAGAAGACGAAGAAGAAAAGGAAGAGAAGTAGAAGAAGAAGAAGAAGAAAAACAAATTGAAACAGTAGAAGAACAAGAAGTAGAAGGAGAAGGAGAAGAAGAAGGAGAAGAAGAAAGAGAAGAAGAGGAAGAAGAAGAATTTGAAGAAGAAGAAGATGAAGATAATGATGAAGATGAAGAAGAAGAAGAAAAAGAAGAAGATGATGATGATGATGATTATGACGTTGAAGAAGAAGATGAAGAAGAAGATGGAGAAGAAGAGACAAACAAGAAGAAGTTGAAAAAGAGGATGAAGGAGAAGAGAAAGAAGAAGAAAGAGAAGAAGACGACTAAGAAGAAGAAGGCAAAGAAGATAAAGATGAGGTTGAAGAAGAAGAACAAGAATAGGAAACAGAAGAAGAAGAAGAAGAAGACGAAGATGAAGAAGAAGAAAAAGAAGAACAACAAGAAGAAAATGATTTTGAAGAAGTGGAAGAAGAAGAAGAATAATAAGAATAAGAAGAAGAAAAATAACAATAAGAAGAAGATGATGAAGAAGAAGAAGAAGGAGAAGGACAAGAAAAAGATAGAGAAGGAGAAGAAGGAGAAGAAGTAGAAGGACAAAAAGAAATATAAGGTAAGGAAGAAGAGGATGAAGAAGAAGAAGAAAATGATGGAGAAGAAGAAGAAGAAGATGAAGGAGAAGAAGAAAAAAAGAAGAAAAATAATAAGAAGAAGATCAACAAGAAGAAGAAAAAGATGATGAAGAAGAAGAAGAAAATGAAGAAGAAGAGCTAGAAGAAGAAGAAGAATAGTAGAGGAAGAAGAAGAAGAAGAAGAGGAGGAAGAAGAAGAAGAAGAGGAAGTAGCAGAAGAAGATCAAGAGAAAGAAGGAGAAGAAGAAGAAAAAAATTAGTAAGAGAAAAAGAAGAAGAACAAGAATTAGAGTAAAATGAAGATGAAGAAGATGAAGAAGCAGATGAAGAAGAAGAAGAAGAAGAAGAAGAAGAAGAAGAAGAAGACAAAGAAGAAGACCAAGAAAAAGAAGAAGAAGAAGAATAAGAAGAATATGAAGAATAAGAAGAAGACAAAGAAGTAGTAGTTGAAGAAGAAAAAGAAGAACAAGAAACAGAAGACGAAGAAGAAGAAGAAGAGAAGGAGAAGAAGAAGAACAACAAGAAGAAAAAGGTGAAGAAGGGGAAGGAGAAGAAGAAGAAGAAGAAGAAAAGAAGAAGAAAAAGAAGGAGGACAAGTAGGGGGAGAAGAAGAAGAAGAAGAAGAAGAAGAAGAAGAAAAAGAAGATGAAGAAAAAGAAGATGAAGAAAAAGAATAAGAAGAAAAAGAAGGAGAAGACAAAAAAGAAGAAGAAAAAGAAAAAGAAAAAGAAAAAAAAGAAGAAAAAGAAAAAGAAAAAGAAGAAGCGATAAAAACGAAGAAGAAGAAGAATAATAAGAAGAAGAAGAAGGTGAAGAGAAAGAAGGAGAAGAAGATGAAGAAGAAGAAGAAGAAGAAGAGGAAGAAGAAGAAGAAGAAGAAGAAGAAGAAGAAGACGAAGAAGAAGAAGAGAAAGGAGGAGAAGAAGAACAAGAAGAAAAAAGTGAAGTAGGAGAACAAAACGAAGAAGGAGAAGAAGAAGAAGAAGAAGAAGAAGAAAAGATCAAGAAAAAGAAGGAGGACAAGAAGGGCGAGATGAAGAAGAAGAAAAAGAAGAAAAAGAAAAAGAAAGAGATGGAAAAAAAGTAGAAGAAGAAGAAGAAGAAAAAGAAGAAGAGATAGAAAAGAAGAAGAAGAAGAAGACGAGGAAGAAGAAGAAGAAGAACAGGAAGAAGAAGAAGAAGTTGAAGAAGGTGAAGAGAAAGAAGGAGAAGAAGGAAAAAAATAGTAGAAGGAGAAAACAAGAAGTAGAAGTAGGGGAAGAAGAAGAAGAAGAATTAGAGTAAGAAGAAGAAGAAGAAGGTGAAGAAGCAGAAGATGAAGAAGTAGAAGATGATGGTGAAGAAGAAGAAGATGAAGGAAAAGAAGAACAAGAAGTAGGAGACGAAGACAAGAAGATGAAGAAGAAGAAGAAAAAGAACAAGAAGAAGAAGTAGAGGAAGAAGCCGGGGAAGAAGAAGAATAAAAACATGATGATGATGATGAAGAAGTGGTAGAAGAAGCTAAAGAAGAAGAAGAAGAAGAAGAAGAAGAAGGCAAAGATGATGATAAAGAAAGGGAAAAGGAAGAAGTGGAACACGAAGAACGGGAGGAGGAAGAAGAAGAAGAAGAAGAAGAAGTAGAAAAAAAGACAGAAGAAGAAGAAGAAGAAGAAAGGAAGAAAACGACGAGGAAGAAGAAAAACAAAAAGGAGAAAAAAGAAGCAGAAGAAGAAGAAGACAAAAGAGAAGAAGTAGAAGGAGATGAAGAAGAAGAAGAAGAAGATGAAGAAGAAGAAGATGATGATGAAGAAGGAGAAAAGGAAAAAGAAAAAGAATAATAAAAAGAAGAAGAAGAGGATGAGGACGAAGAAGATGACGAAGAAAAGAAAAATTAGGAGGAAGAAGAAGAAGAAATAGAAGAAGAAGAAGTAAAAGAAGGCAAAGAAGAAGAAGAAGATGAGAAACATGAAGAAGAAGACAATGAAGTAGAAGAAGAGGAAGAAGAACAAGAAGGAGAAGAAGAAGAAGAAGAACAAAAAGATGAAGAAGAAGAATAAGAAGAAGTGGAAGAATAAGATGAAGAAGAAGAAGAAGAACAAGGAAAAGAAGAAGAAGATGATGATGATGATGATGATGAAGAGGAAGTAGAAGAAGTGAAAGAAGAAGGAGAAGAAGAAGAACAAGAAGTTGAAGAAGGTGAAGAAGAGGAAGAATAGGGAGAAGAAGAAGAACAAGAAGAATAAGAAGAAGAAAAGGTAGAAGACGAAGAAGATGAGCAAGAGGAAGAAGAAGATGAAGAAGATGAAAAAGAAGAAGAAGAAGATGAAGCAGAAGAAGAAGAACAAGAAGATGAAAAAGAAGAAGAAGAAGAAGTAGAAGAAGACGAAGAAGAAGGAGGAGGCGAGGCGGAGGAGTCGAAGAAGAAGATGAAGGAGAAGAAGGAGGAGAAGAAGTAGGGAAAAAAGAAACATAAGAAGAGGAAGAAGTAGAAGAAGAAGAAGATGTGGAAGTAGAAGAAGAAGAAGAAGAAGAAGAAGAATATGAATAATAATAATAAGAAGAAGAAGATGAAGAAGAAGATGAAGAAGAAGACAAAGAAGAAGAAGAAGAAGGAGAAGAAGAAGAAGAGGAAAAAATTAAGAAGAACAAGAAGAACACGAAGAAGAAGAAGTTGTAGAAGAAGTAGAAGAAGAAGAAGAAGAAGAAGAAGAAGACGAAGAAGAAGAAGAGGAAGAGGAGGAAGAAGAAAAGGAAGAAGAAGAAGAAAAAGAAGAAAAAGAACGAGAAGATGACGATGAAAAGGAAAAAGAAGAAGTGGAACACGAAGAAGGGGAAGAGGAAGTAGAAGAAGAAGAAAAAAGACAAAGAAGAAGAAGAAGAAGATGAAGAAGAGGATGAAGAAAAAGAAGAAGAAGATGATGATGTTGATCAGGAAGATGAAGAGGAAGAAGAAGCAGACGAAGAAGATGAAGATGAAAGAGAAGGAGAAGAAGAAGAAGAAGAAGAAGTGGTAGAAGAAGAAGTAGAAATAGAAGAAGAAGAAGATGATGATGATGAAGAAGTAGAAGAAGAAGATGAAGAAGAAAAAGAAGGGGAAAAAGAAGACAAAGAAGAAGAAGAAGAAGAAGATGATGATGAACATGAAGTAGAAGAAGAAGAAAGAAAGAGAAGAGGAAAAATAGAAGAAGAAGACGAAGTAGATAAAAAAGAGGAAGAAGAAAAAGAAGAAGATATGATGATGATTATGATGAAGAAGAGGAAGAAGAAGAAGACGAAGAAGATGAAGATGAAGGAGAAGAAGAAGAAGAAGAAGAAGAAAAAGAAGAAGAAGAAGAAAGAGATAAAGAAGAAGAAGAAGAAGTAAAAGAAGAAGAAGAAGATGAAGAAGTAGAAGAAGAAGAAGAAGAAGAAGACGAAGAAAAAAAGAAGGGATGATGAAGAAGAAGAAGAAGAAGATGATGAAAAGAAGAAGAAGAAGAAGAAGATGAAGAAGAAAAAGTTGAAAAAGAAAAAGACAAAGAAGAAGAAAAATAGGAAGTAGTAGAAGGAGAGGTAGAATAAGAAGAGGAAGAAAACGACAAAGAAGAAGACAAAAAAGAAGAAGAAGAAGGTGAAGAAGAGGAAGAAGAAGATAATGAAGAAGAAGAAGAAGTTGATGACGAAGAAGGAGTAGAAGTCGAAGTAGAAGAAGAAGAAGAAAAAAAAGGCGACGAAGAAGATTAAGAAGAAAAGAAAAATGAGGTAGAGGAACATGAAGAAGGGGAGAAGAAGAAGAAGCTGAATAGAAGAAGAAGAGGAAGAAGAGGAAAAAATGATAAAGAAGAAGGAGAAGAAGGCATAGAAGAAGAAGAAGTAGCTGAAGAATAAGAAGAAGACGAAGATGGAGTCGAAGAAGGCGAACAAGAGGAAGAAGTGGAAGTAGAAGAAGTAGAAAAGGAAGATGAAGATTACGAATAATAGGAGGAAGAAGATGAAGAAGATGATGATGAAGTAGAAGAAGAAGGAGAAGAAGAAGCAAATAGATAAGAAGGAGAACAAGAAGAAGAAGATGAAGAAGATGAAGAAGATGATGATGTTGAAGAAGGAGGACAAGGAGAAGAATAAGAAGAAGAAGTTGTTGAAGAAGGTGAAGAAGAAGTAGAAGAAGAAAAGGATGATTATGACGATGATGATGGTAAAATGGAGAAGAAGAAGTTTAAGAAGAAGAAGATGACGATGAAGAAGTAGAAGAAGATGAAGAAGAAGAAGATGATGAAGAAAAGAAGAAGATGAATAAGATGATGAAGAAGAAGAAGAAGAAGAAGAAGAACACGACGATGAAGAAGGTGGGGAAGAAGAAGCAGAAGAAGAAGAAGAAAAAGAAGAAGAAGAAAAAGAAGAAGAAGAAGAAGACAAAGAAGAAGAAGAAGAAGAAGAAGAAGAAGTAGAAGTAGAAGAAGATGATGAAGAAGAAGAAGAAGACGAAGAAGGATAAAACAAAAAAAAAGATGATGAAGAAGAAGAGAAAGAAGAAGAAGAAGATGGGGATGATGATGATAAAAAATAAGAAGAAGTAGTAGTAGAAGAAGAAGAAGAAGTTGGAGGAGGAGAAGAAGAAGAAGAAGAAGAAGAAGAAGAAGTTGACGAGGGAGAGGGAGAAGAAGAAGAAGATAAACAAGAAGAAGAAGAATAAGAAGAAAAAGAAGAAGAAGAGGAAGAAGAATACAAAGAAGAAGAAGGCGAAGAAGTAGAAGAAGAAGAGAAGAAGAAGGAAAAGAAGAAGATGGAGAAGAACAAGAAGAAGAAGAAGTAGATGTTGAAGAAGAACACAAAGAAGAATAGGAAGAAGAATAAGAAGAAGAAGCAGGTGAAGCAGAATAAGACAAAGAAAAAGAAAAGGACGAAGAAGAAGAGGAAGAAGAAGAAGAAGAAAATTTTGATGAAAAAGAAGAAGAATTAGAAGAAGAAAAAGAAGAAGAAGAAGAAGAAGAAGCTGAAGAGATAGAAGAAGAAGAAGCAAAAGAAGACGAAGAAGACAAAGAAGAAGAAGAAGAAGAAGTTGAAAAAGAAGAAGTATATGAAGAAGAAGAAGAAGGAAATGACGAGTAAGAAGAAGATGAAGATGAAGAAGAAGAAGACGAAGAAGTTGAGAAAGAAGAAGAAAAAAAAGAAGATGATGATGATGATGAAGATGAGCAAGAAGAAAATGAAAAAGAAGACGAAGGAGAAGGAGAAGAAGAGGAAGAAGAAGGAGAAGACGAAGAATAATAATAATAATAAGAAGAAGAAGGCAAGGAAGAAGGAGCAGGAGGAGAAGAAGAAGGAGCAGGAGGAGAAGAAGAAGGAGAAGTCATAGTAGAAAAAGAAAAAGAAGAAGAAGAAGAGGAAAATTAAGAAGAAAATAAAGAAGAATAAGAAGATGAAGAAGTAGAAGTAGAAGAAGAAGAAGAAAAAGAAGAAGAAGAAGAAGAAGATAATGAAGAAAAAGAAGAGGAGAAGAAGAAGAAGAAGAAGAAGAAGAAGAAGAAGTAATAGTAGTAGTAGAAGAAGAAGAAGTAGAAGGGGAAGGAGAAGAAGAAAGAGAAGAAGATGCAAAAGAAAGAGAGGACGAAGAAGTAGAAGAAGTAGAAGAAGAAGAAGATGATGATGATCAAGAAGAAGAAGAAGAAGAAGATGATGATGATGACAATGATGAAGAAGAAGAAGAAGAAGAAGAAGATTAAGAAGAAGAAGTAGAGATAGAAGAAGAAGAAGAGGTAGAAGAAGAAGAGGAAGAAAAGAAAGAGAAGAAGATGACTAAGAAGAAGACGACGACAAAGTAGGAGAAGAAGAAGTAGAAGAAGAAGAAGAAGAAGAAGGCGACGAAGAAGATTATGAAGAAAAGAAAAATGAGGAAGAGGAACATGAAGAACAGGAGAAGAAGAAGAAGATAAAGATAAAGAAGAAGAAGAAGAAGAAGAAGAAGAAGAAGAAGCACATGATGGCAAAGAAGAAGAGGAGGAAGAAGAAGAAGTAGTAGACGACGACTAAGATGAAGAAGAAGAAGACAAAGATGAAGAAGAAGAAGAAGAAGTTTAAGAAGAAGGAGAAGGAGAAGAAGAAGAAGAAGAAGAAGAAAAAGATGGTGAACAAGAAGAAGATGAAGAAGAAAAAGAAGAAGAAGAAGAAAGTGAAGAAGAAGAAGAAGAAGAGGAAGAAGTGGTAGAAGAAGTAGAAAAGGAAGACAAAGATTACAAAGAAAAGGAAGAAGAAGATGAAGAAGATGATGATGAAGAAGAAGAAGATGATGATGAAGAAGAAGAAGAACAAGAAGTAGAACAAGAAGAAGATGATGAAGAAGATGAAGAAGAAAATGATGATGAAGAAGGAGGACAAGGAGAAGAAGAAGAAGAAAATGTTGAAGAAGGCGAAGAAGAAGTAGAAGAAGAAAAAGATGATTATAATGGAGAAGAAGAAGTAGAAGAAGATAATGATGAAGAAGTAGAGGAAGATGAAGAAGAAGAAGAAGAAGATGAAGAAAAAAAGAAGATGAATAAGTTGATGATGATGATGAAGAAGAAGAAGAAGAAGAACACGAAGACGAAGAAGGCGAGGAAGAAGATGAAGGAGAAGAAGAAGAAGAAGAAGAAGTGGAAGAAGAAGAAGAAGAAGAAGACGAAGATGAAGAAGAAGACAAAGATGAAAACAAAGAAGAAGAAGTAAAGATAGTAGTAGAAGAAGAAGAAGAATAAGAAGAATAAGAAGACGAAGAGGAATAAAACAAAAAAAGAAGATAATGAAGAAGAAGAGGAAGAAGAAGAAGAAGATGGGGATGATGGCGATAAAAAAGAAGAAGTAGTAGAAGAAGGAGAAGAAGAAGAAGTTGAAGAAGGAGAGGAAGAAGAAGAAGAAGAAGTTGAAGAAGGAGAAAGAGAAGAAGAAGAGATGAACAAGAAGAAGAAGAATAATAAGAAGAAGAAGAAGAAGAAGAATACAAAGAAGAAGAGGACAAAGTATTAGAAGAAGAGAAGAAGAAGACGAAGAAGAAGGAGAAGAAGAAGAAGAAGAAGAAGAAGTAGATGTTGAAGAAGAAGACAAATAAGAATAGTGAGAAGAATAAGAAGAAGGAGGTGAAGAAGAATAAGACAAAGAAAAAGAAAAGGACGAAGAAGAAGAGGAAGAAGAAGAAGAAGAAGAAGAAGATTTTGATGAAAAAGAAGAAGAATAAGAAGTACATGAAGAAGAAGAAGAAGAAGCAGAAGAAGAATTAGAATTAGAAGAAGAAGAAGAAGAAGAAGAAGAAGTTGGAGAGGCAAAAGAAGAAGTAGAAGGAGAAGAAGAAGAAGACAAAGAAGTAGTAGAGGAAGAAGAAGATGATGAACATGAAGAAGTATAAGAAGAAGAAGAAGAAGATGACGAACAAGAAGAAGATGAAGACGAAGAAGAAGAAGGAAAATAAGAGGAGAAAGAAGGAGAGAAAAAGAAGAAGATGATGAAGAAGAGCAAGAAGACAATGAAAAAGAAGGCGAAGGAGAAGCAGAGGCAGAGGAAGAAGAAGGAGAACAAGAAGAAGAAGAAGGCAAAGAAGAAGGAGAAGAATGAGGAGAAGAAGAAGGAGAAGTCGTAGAAGAAAAAGAAAAAGAAGAAGAAGAAGAAGAAGAATTGGAAAATGAAGAAGAAAATAAAGATGTTGAAGATGAAGAAGAAGAAGGCGAAGAAGAAGAAGGAGAAGAAGAAGAAGATGAAGAAGTAGAAGTAGAAGAAGAGGAAGAAGAAGAAGAAGAAGAAGAATAAGAAGAAGAAGATGAAGAAAAAGTAGAGGAGGAGAAGAAGAAGAAGAAAAAGAAAAAGAAGAAGAAGAAGAAGAAGTAATAGTAATAGAAAAAGAAGTAGAAGGGGAAAGAGAAGAAGGAGAGGAAGAAGCAGAAGAAATAGAAGAAGAAGTAGAAGAAGAAGAAGAAGATGATAATGATGATGATGATGATGATGATGATAATGATGATCAAGAAGAATAAGAAGAAAATGATGATGATAAAGAAGAAGAAGAAGAAGATTAAGAAGAAGTAGTAGATAAAGAAGAAGAAGAAGATGGAGAAGAGGAAGAAGAAGAAAGAGAAGAAGACGACTAAGAAGAAGAGTATGAAGAAAATGAAGATATGGCAGAAGAAGAAGAAGAAGAAGATGAAGAACAAGAACAAGAAGAGGAAAAAGAAGAAGAAGAAGAGGAAGAAGATGAAGATGTTGAAGAAGAAGAAGAAAAAGAAGAAGAAGAAAAATATGATGAAGAAGAGCAAGAAGAAGAAGAAGAAGAAGAAGATGATGAAGAAGAAGGCGAAGAAAAAGAAGAAGAAAAGGAAGAAGAAAAATAAGAAGAAGAAGAAGAAGAAGAAGAAGAAGAAGAAGAAGGAGAAGAAGATGAAGAAGACAAAGAAGGAGAAGAAGAAGATGAAGGAGAAGGTAAGAAAGAAGATGAAGAAGAAGGAAAATACAAAGAAGAAGAAGAAGTAGAAGAAGAAACTAAAAAAGAAAAGAGATGACGTGAAGAAGGAGAAAAAGAAGAAGAATAAGAAGAAGAAGAGGAAGACAACGAATAAGAAGAAGAAGACGAAGAAGAAGAAGGAGAAGGAGAAGAAGAAGGAGAAGGAGAAGAAGAAGATGATGGAGAAGAAAAATAAGGAGAAGAACAACGAGAAGAAGAAGAAGATGGAGAAGAAGAAAGAGAAGAAGATCAAAGAGAAGAAAAAGAAGGAGAAGAAGAAGAAGAGGAAGAGGAAGAAGAGGAAGAAGAAGACGAAGAAGAAGAAGAAGTGGAAGAAGACAAAGAAGAAGAAAATTAAGAGGAAGAAGAACAAGAAGAGGAGGAAGAAGAAGAAGAAGAGATGACGAAGAAGAAGAAGAAGAAGATGAAGAGGAAGAAGTGGAAGAAGAAGTCGAAGAAGAAGAAGAAGAAGAAGAAGAAGAAGATGAAGAAGAAGAATAAGAAGAAGAAGAAGAAGATGAAGAAGAAGAACAAGAAGAAGTGGATC
>JAIUJO010002054.1:40000-50000 GCA_023846275.1 Vanilla planifolia | reverse complement strand
TGAAGAAGAAAAAATATAAGGCGAAGAGGAAGAAGAAGTGAAAGAAGAATAAGAAGAAGAAGAAGAGAAAGATGAAGAACAAGAAGAAAAGAAGATGAAGAAGATGATGATGAAGAAGAAGTAGAAATAGAAGAAGAAGAAGCAAAAGAAGAAGAAGAAGAAGAACACTAAGATGCAGAAGTAGAAGAAGAAGAAGAAGAATAAGAAGACGAATGAGGAGGATGAGAGGGAGAAGAAGGAGAAGGAGAAGAGAAGAAGAATAACAATAATAGAAAGAAGAAGAAGATGATGATGATGATGAAGAAGTTAAAGAAGTCGAAGAAGAAGAAGAAGAAGATGAAGTAGAAGAAGAAGAAGACAAAGAGGAGGAAGTAGAAGAAGAAGAGGAAACATTAAAAAATTAAGAAGAAGGAGAAGAGAAGAAGAAGAAGAAGACGAAGAAGGAGAAGTAGTAGAAGAAGAAGAAGATGATGAAGAAGAAGATGAAAAAAAAGGAGGAGAAGAATAAGAATAAGATAAAGAAGAAGGAAAAGATGGAGAAGAAAATAAAGAAGAAGAAGAAGAAGAGGTTGAAGAAGAAGAAGATGATGATGAAGTTGGAGAAAGAGAAAAAGAAGAAGAAGAATTAGAAGAAGAAGGAGAAGGAGAGGAAAAAGAAGAAGAAGAAGAAGAAGAAGAGAAGAAGAAGAGGATGATGTTGATTATAAAGTAGAAGAAGAAGAAGAAGAAGAAGAAGAAGAAGATGAAGGTGAAAAGAAGAAGAACGAGAAAAAGATGAAGAAGAAGGGGAAGAAGAAGAAGTAGAAAAAGGAGAACTAGAAGAAGAAGTAGAAGAGGACGAAGATAAAGAAGAAGACGAAGGACAAGAAGAAGAGAAGAAGAAGAAGAAGAAGAAGAAGAAGAAGAAGGAGATGGAGAAATGAGAAGAAGGTGTAGAAGAAAATGAAGAAGAAGAAGAAGAATAAGAAGTACAAGAAGAAGAAGAAGACGAAGAAGAAGAAGGAGAAGAAGAAGAAGAAGAAGAAGAAGAATGAGAAGAAGAAGAGGAAGAAGAAGAAGAAGAAGAAGAAGAATAAGATAAAGAAGAATGAGAAGAACAAGAAGAAGAAGAAGAACAAAAAGAATAAGAAGAAGAAAACGACGAAATGAAGAGGAGGAAGAAGAAGAAGAAGAAAATGAAGAAGAAGAAGAAGAAGAATATGAAGAAGAAGGAGAAGAAGAACAAGAAGAAGAAGAAGTGTAAAAGGAAGAAGAAGAAAGAAGAAGAAGGAGAAGAAAAAGAAGAAGAAGAATAAGAAGAAGAAGTAGAAGAAGATGATGATGAAGTGGAAGAAGAAGAAGTTGATGTAGAAGAAGAAGACAAAGAAGAAGAATAAGAAGAAGACGAATAAGAAGAAGAAGGAGAAAAATAAGAAGATTAAGAAGAATAAGAATAATAAGAAGAAGAAGAAGAAGAAGAAGGAGAAGTAGGAGAAGATGATGAAGAATACAAAGAAGAAGAAGAAGAAAAGGAAGATGACAGAGAAGAAGAAGCAGAAGAAGAAGAAGAAGAAGATGATGATGATGTTGAAGAAGTAGTCATAGAAGAAGAAGAAGAAGAAGAAGAAGATGAAGAGAAGAGGAAGAAAAAAATGAAGAAGAAGAAGAAGAAGGAGAATAAGAAGAAGAAGATGAAAAGGAAGAAGAAGAAGAAGAAGAAGAAGAAGAAGTAGAAGTAGAAGAAGGAGAAGAAGATGAAGAAGGAGATGAAGAAGAAAATTAAGAGGAAGAAGACGAAGAAGAAGAAGAAGTAGAAGAAGAAGTTAACGAAGAAGAAGAAGAACAGGAAGAAGAAGAAGAAGAAGAATAAGTCGTAGAAGAAGAAGAAGAAAGAGAAAAAGAAGTTGAATAAGAAGAAGATGAAGATGTTGAAAAAGAAGGAAAAGTAGAAGGAGAAGGAGAAGAAGAAGGAGAAGAAGATGAAAAACGAAAAGCTGGAGCAGAAAGTGAATAACATGAAGAAGAAGAATTGAAGGAAAAAGAAGAAGGCGAAGAAGAATACGATGGTGATGAAGAATATGAAGGCAAAGAAGAAGAAGAGAAGGCGAAGAAGAAGACGGTGAAAAAGGAGAAGAAGAAGACAAAGGAGAAAAATAACAAGGCCAAGATGAAAAAGAAGAACAAGAAGAAAGAGAAGAAGAAGAAGAAGAAGAAGAAGACAAAGAAGAAGAAGGTGAAGAAGAAGAAGAAGAAGAAGAAGTTGGAGAAGGAGAAGGTGAAGAAGAAGAAGAAGTGGAAGCAATAGAAGATGAAGAAATTGATGAAGAAGAAGGAGAAGAAGAAGAAGAAGAAGATGTAGAAGAAGTAAAAGAGAAAGAAGAAGAAGAAGAAGAAGAAGAAGAAGAAGAGGAAGAAAAAGAAGATGAAGTAGAAATAGAAGAAGAAGAGGAAGAAGATGATGATGATGATGAAGATGTACATGATAAAGATGAAGAAGAAGTAGAAAAAGGCAGAGAAGTAGAAGACAAAGAAGAAAAAGAAGAAAAACAAGAAAAACAAGATGATGTTGAAGAGGAAGAAGAAGAAGATGATGAAGAAGATGGAGAAGAAGAAGAAGATATGGACAAAGAAGAAGAACAAGAAGAAGAAGAGAAATAAGAAGAAGAAGAAAAAGAAGAAGAACAAGAAGAAGATGGAGGGGAAGAAGGAGAAGAAGAAAAAAAAGAAGAATAAAAAGGCGAAGAACAAGAAGGCGAAGATGAGGAGGAGAATGAAGAGAAAGAAGAAGAAGAAGAAGAAGAAGAAGAAGAAGAAGAAGAGGAAGAAGATGAAGAATTAGAAGAGGAACAAGAAGAAGAAGATGAAGATGAAGAAGAAGAAGAAGAAGAATATGAAGAAGTAGTACAAGAAGACGAAGAGGAAGAAGAAGAACAAAATGGAGAAAAAGGAGAAGAAGAAGGAGAAGAAGAGGAAGAGGAAGGAGAAGAAGAAGAAGAAGAAGAAAAAGAAGATGAAGTAAACACATAGAAGAAGAAGAACAAGAACAAGAACATGAAGAAGAAGCAGAAGAAGAAGAGGAAGAAGAAGTTAAAAAAGATTAAGAAGAAGAAGAAGAACAAGAAAAAAAGAAGACGAAGAAGATGAAGAAGAAGAAGAAGAAGAAGAAGAAAAGGAAAAGACAAAGAAGTTGAAGAAGAAGAAGAAGAACAAGAAGAAAACGAAGAAGAAGAAGAAGAACAAAAGGAAAACAAAGAAGAAGAACAAGAAGAATTAGAAGAAGGAGAAGAAGAAGAAGAAGTTGAAGAAGAAGAAGAATAAAAAGAAGATGATGATAAAGAAGAAGATGAAGAAGGAGACGAGGAAAAAGAAGGAAAAGACAAAGAAGAAGTAGAAGGAGAAGAAGAAAATGAAAAAGAAGAAGAAGAGGAAAAAAAGAAGAAGAAGAAGAAAAAGAAGAAGAAGAAGAAGAGGAAGAAGAAGATAACGATGATGATGAAGAACAAGAAGTAAAAGAAGATGAAGAAATGCTGAAGAAGAAGAAGAAGATGAAGGGGAAGAAGAAGAAGGAGAAGAAGAAGAAGGTGAAGAGGAAGAAGAAGAAGAAGAGGGCAAAAAGGAAGAAGAAGAAGAAGAAGAAGAAGAGGAAACATAATAAAATTAAGAAGAAGGAGGAAAAGAAGAAGACGAAGAAGAAGGAGAAGTAGAAGAAGAAGAAGATGATGAAGAAGACGAAGAAAAAGGAGAAGAAGAACAAGAATAAGATGAAGAAGAAGGAAAAGATGGAGAAGAAGGAAAAGAAGAGGAAGAAGAAGAAGAAGAAGATGATGATGATGATGAAGTAGGAGATAGAGAAGAAGAAGTAGGAGAAGAAGAAGAAGAAGGAGAAGGAGAGGAAGAAGAAGAAGAAGAAGAAGAGGAAGAAGAAGATGATGTTGATTTTAAAGAAGAAGAAGAAGAAGAAGAAGAAGAAGAAGATGAAGGAGAAAAGAAGAAGAACGAGAAAAAGATGAAGAAGAAGGGGTAGAAGAAGATGTAGGAGAAGGAGAACGAGAAGAAGAAGTAGAAGAAGAACATAAAGAAGAAGATGAAGAACAAGAAGAATAGGAAGAGAAGAAGAAGGAGATGGAGAATGAGAAGAAGGAGAGGAAGAAAATGAAGAAGAAGAAGAAGAAAAAGAAGAAGAGGAAGAGGAAGATGAAGAAGTAGATGAAGAAGAATAAGGAGAAGAAGAAGAAGAAGAAGAAGAATAAGTGGGAGAAGAAGAAGAAGAAAAAGAAGAAAAAGAACATGTAAAAGAAAAAGAAAAAGGAGAGGAAGAAGACAAAGAAGAAGTAGAGGATGGAGAAGTAGAAGAAGAAGATGAAGAATAAGAAGACAAAAATGAAGAAGAAGATGATGAAGAAGAAGAGGATGAAAAAGAAAAAAAGAAGAACAAGATGATGAAGAAGAAGAAGATGATGAAAAAGAAGTAGAAGAAGAAGAAGAAGGAGAAGAAGATGAAGAAGAAGATGAAGTAGAAGATTGTGAAGAAGAAAAAGATGAAGAAGTAGAAGATGAAGAAGAAGAAGAAGTGAAAGATGGAGGAGGAAGAGAAGAGGAATAAGAAGAAGAAGAAGAGAAAGAAGACGAATCATAGGAATAATAATAATAATAATAATAATAATAATAAGATGAAGAATACAAAGAAGAAGAACATGAAGAAGAAGAAGAAGAAGAAGAAGTAGAAGAAGATGAACAAGTAGAAGAAGAAGACAAAGAAGTAGAAGAAGAAGATGAAGAAAAAGATGAAGAGCAGCAAGAAGAAGATGATGAACAAGAGGATGAAGAAGAAGTAGAAGAAGAGGATGAAGAAGAAGAAGAAGAAGAAGATGAAGAACGACAAGAGGAAGAAGAAGAAGAAGAGGATGACGAAGAAGGAGTAGAAGAAGAAGAAGAAGAAGAAGAAGAAAGAGAAGAAGAAGAAGAAGAAGAAGATGAAGATTAAGATGTGGGAGAAAAAGAAGAAGAAGAAGAAGAAGAACTAGAAGAAGAAGAAAGCAAAGAAGAAGAAGAAGACGAAGGAGAAGAACTAGAAGACGAAGAAGAAGAAGAAGAAGAAGAAGAAGAAGAAGATGATGATGATGAAGAAGAAGGAGGAGGAGGAGAAGAAGGAGGAGGAGAAGAATGAGAATTAGAAGGAAAAGTAGAAGGAGAAGGAGAAGGAGGAGGACAACATGAAGAAGAAGAGGAACAAGAAGAAGAAGAAGAAGTAGATGGAGCAGAAGAAGAAGAAGAATTAGAAGGTGAAGAAGGAGAAGGAGGAGGAGGAGAAGAAGAAAAGACAAAGAAGAAGTAGAAGGAGAAGAAGAAGAAAAAGGCTAAGGAGAAGAAGACGAACAAGAAAAAGAAGAATAAAAAGACGAAGAAGAAGTAGTAGTAGTAGTAGTAGTAGTAGAAGAAGAAGAAGAAGAAGAAGAAGAAGAGGAAGAAGTATAAGATGCATAAGAAGAAGATGATGATGAAGAAGAAGACGATGATGAAGAAGATGAAGAAGATGATGAAGAAGAAGAAGATGCCGATGATGATGAAAAAGAGATGAAGAAGAACTAGAAGAAGAAGCTGATGATGAAGAAGAAGAAGACAATATTGAAGGAGAAGAGGGAGAAGGGGAAGAAGAAGAAGAGGATGAAGAAGAAGAAGAAGAAGAAGAATAAAAACAAGAAGAAGAAGAAGAAGAAGAAAAAGATGAAGAAGAAGCATAGGGTAAAGAAGAAGGAGAAGTAATAGAAGAAGAAGAAGAAGAAGGAGAAGAAAAAGAAGAAGAAGAAGGCAATGAAGAAGAAGAAGAAGAATAAGAACTAAAAGAAGAAGAGAGCGAAGAAGAAGAAGAAGAAGAAGTGGAAAAAAAAGAAGAAGAAGACGAAGAAGAAGAAGAAGAAGATGAAGAAGAGGAAGGCAGAGAAAGAGATGAAGAAGAAAAAGAAGAAGAAGGCAAAGAAGAAGAAGAAAAGAAGAAGTAGAAGAAGATGAAGAAGAAGAAGAAGAAGGAGAAGAGAAGAACAAGGAGAAGAAGAAGAACAATAAGAGGAAGAAGAAGACGGAGGAGAAAAAGAAGAAGAAGAAGAAGACAAAGAAGAAGAAGAAGAAGAAGAAGAAGAAGAAGAAGAAGAAGAAGAAAAAGAAGAAGAAGAAGAAGAATAAGAATTAGAAGAAGGAGAAGGAGATGGAGAAGGAGAAAAAGTAGGAGAAGGTGAAGAAGAAGAAGAAGAAGAAGCAGAAGGAGAAGAAGAAGAAAAAGAAAAAGCTTAAGAAGAAGAAGAAGGAGGAGAAGAAGAACAAGAAGAGGAAGAAGAAGAAGAAGAAGAAGAAGAAGAAGAAGAAGAATAAGAAGAAGAAGAAGAAGGTGAAGAAGAAGAGGAAGAAGAAGAAGAAGAAGAAGAAGACTTTGAAAAACAAGACAAAGAAGAAAAAGAAGAAGAATAAGACAAAGAAGAAGAAGAAGAAGAAGAAGAAGAAGATGAAGAAGAAGAAGAACAAGAACAAGAATAAGAAGAACTAGAACAAGAGGAGGAAAAAGAAGAAGAAGAATGAAATGGAGGAGCAGGAGGAGGAGAAGAAGAAGTAGAAGAAAAAGGAGAAGCAGAAGGAGAAGAAGAAGAAGAAGAAGAAGTTGAAGAAGGAGAAGGAGGAGGAGAAGAAGAAGAAGGAGAAGAAGAATAAGAAGAGATAGAAGAAGAACAAGAAGAAGAAGAAGAAGGTGAAGAAGAATCAGAAGAAGATGAAGATGGAGAAGACGACAAAGGAGAAGAAGACGAAGAAGAAAAAGTAGAAGAATAAGATAAAGAATAAGAAGAAAAAGAAGAAGTAGGGGAAGAAGAAGAGGAAGACGAAGAAGAAGAAGAAGAAAAAGATGAAAATGAAGAATAAGAAGATGAAGTAGGAGAAGAAGAATAATAAGTAGAAGAAGGCGAAGAAGATAAAGAAGAAGAAGACGAACAAGAAGAAGAAGAGGAGGAAGAAGAAGAAGAAGAAGAAAGAGAAGAAGAAGAAGAAGAAAATGAAGAAGAAGAAGTAGAAGAAGATGGAGAAGGAGAAGAAGAAGAAGAAGAAGCAAAAGGAGGTGGAGAAGAATAAGAAAAGAAGAAGAGGAAGAAGAAGAAGTAGAAGAAGAAGACAAAGAAGAAGAAGGTGAAGACATAGAAGAAGAAGAAGAAGAAGAAGAAGAAGAAGAAGAAGAAGTGAAAGAAGAAGATGGAGAAGAAGAAGAAGAAGGAGAAGGAGATCAAGAAGACGAAGAAGCTTAAGAAGAAGAATAAGAAGTAGAAGAAGAAGAAGAAGAAGAAGAAGGCAAAGAAGAAGAAGAAGAAGAAGGAGAGGGAGAAGAAGGAGACAAAGAAGAAGAAGAAGAAAAAGAAGATGAAGAAGAAGAAGAAGAAGAAGATGTAGAAGAAGAAGACAAAGAATTAAAAAACGAAGAAGAATATTAAAGGGAAGACAATTACAAAGAAGTAGAAAACAAAGAAGAAGAAGAAGAAGAAGTTGAAGAAGAAGAAGAAGAAGGAAAAGAAGAATTACAAGAAGTAGAAGATCGAGAAGAAGAAGAAGAAGAAAAGGAAGAAGGGGATGAAGAAGAAGAAGATAAAGAAGGAGAAGACAAAGTAGAAGAAGAAGAAGAAGAAGAAGAAGGAGAAGAAGAAGAAGAAGTCAAAGAAAAAGAAGAAAAAGAAGACAAAGAAGAAGAAGAAGGAGAGGATGAAGAAGAAGAAGAAGAAGAAGTGGAAGATGACAAAGAAGGGAATGAAGAAGCAGATTAAGAAGACAAAGAGAGGAAGAAGAAGTAGAAGAAGAAGAAGAAGAAGAAGAAGAAGAAGAAGAAAGAGAAGGAGGAGAAGAAGAAGAGGAAGGAGAAGAGTGAGAAGAATAAGAGAAACGAGACGAAGAAGAAGAAGAAGAAGAAGATGAAACATAAGAAGAATAAGGTAGACAAAAAATAATAAAAAAGAATCAAAAGGAGACAAAGAAGAAGAAGAAGAAGAAGAGGAAGATAAAAAGAAGAAGAAGAAGAAGAGGAGGAGGAGGAGGAAGAAGAAGAAGTAGAAGAGGAAGAAGAAGAAAAAAAGAAGAACTAGAAGAGTTGGAGGAGGTAGAAGAAAAGGAAGAAGAAGGAGAAGAAGATGATGATGATGAAGAAGAAGAAGAAGACGAAGAAGAAGAAGAAGAAGGACAAAGAAGTAGAAGAAGTAGAAAATGACGAGAAGAAGAGCAGGAAGAAGAAGAAGAAGAAGAAGAAGATGGAGAAAACGATGAAGAAGAAGTTGAAGAAGATGAAGGCAAAGAATGTGAAGTAGAAGATGAGGAAAAAGAGGAAGAAGAAGAAGAAGAAGAAGATAAAGAAGTAGAAGAAGGAGAAGACGGAGAAGAAAAAAAAGAAGAAGAAAAAGCATAAGAAGAAGAAGATGATGATGAAGAAGAAGTGGATGAAGAAGAAGAAGAAGATGATGATGATGATGAAGAATTCAAAGAAGAAGAAGAAGAAGAAGAAGAAGAAAAAGAAGAAGAATAAGAAAAAGAACAACAACAACAAAAAGAAGACGAAGAAGAAAAAGAAAAAGAAGAAGGAGAAGAAGAAGAAGATGATGAATAAGATGATGAAGAAGAAGAAGAGGAAGATGACGAAGAAGAAGGTGTAGAAGCACAAGAAGAAGAAGAAGAAGAAGAAGAAGAAGAAGAAGAAGAAAAAGAAGAAGAATAGGAAGAAGAAGAACAACAACAAGAAGATGAAGAAGAAAAAAAAAGAAGAAGTTGAAGAAGAAGAAGATGATGAAGAAGACGATGAAGAAGAAGAAGAAGATGAAGAAGAAGGTGTAGCAGTAGAAGAAGAAGAAGAAGAAGAAAAATAAGATGAAGAAGACGATAAAGAAAAAGTAGTCGTAGAAGAAAAAGAAGAAAGAGAAGAAGAAGAAGAAGAAGAAGAAGAAGAAGAAGAATAAGAAGGAAAAGAAGAATGGCAAGGAGCAGAAGAAGGAGGAAGAAGATGAAAAAGAAGAAGTTGAAGCAGAAGAACAAAAAGGAGAAGAAGAAGAAGGCAAGGAAAAGAAGAAGAAAGTGAAGAAGAATGACAAAGTGACGAAGAATAAGAAGGCAAAAAAGAAGAACTACAGACAGAGAGGAAGATGGTGAAGAAGAAAAAGAAGAAGAAGTAGACAAAAAAGAAGAAGGAGAAGACAAAGACGAAGAAGAAGAAGAAGAAGAAGAAGAAGAAGAAGAAGAAGGCAATGAAAAAGAAGAAGAAGAAGAAGAAGAAGAAGAAGAAGAAGAAGAAGAAGAGGAAGAAGAGCAAGACAAAGAAGTGAAGAAGAAGAAGAATAAGAAGAAGGAGAAGAAGAAGAAGAAGAAGAAGAAGAAGATGTAGAAGAAGAAGTTGAAGAGAAAGAAGAAGAAGAAGAAGAAGAAGAAGAGGAAGAAAATGAAGAAGAAGAAGAAAAAGAAGATGTAGGAAAAGAAGAAAAAGTAGAAGATTTTCTTTATAAAGATGAAGACGAAGTTGAAAAAGGCAAAGAAGAAGAAGAGGAAGAAGAACAAGATGAATAAGAAGAAGAACAAGATGAAGAAGGAGAAGAAGAAGATGAAGAAGAAAAACAAAAAGAAGGAAAAGAAGAAGAACAAGGAGAAGAAGAAGAAGGAGAAGAAGCTGAAGAAGAAGAAGAAGAAGAAGAAGAAGACAAAGAAGATGAAGGCAAAGAAGAGGAAGAGGAAGAAGTAGAAGAAGAAGAAGCAGAAGAAGAAGAAGAATAAGAACTATAAGAAGAAGAGAGCGAAGAAGAAGAAGAAGAGGAAGAAGAAGAAGACGAAGAAGAATAAGAAATAAAAGAAGAAGAAGGCAATGAAGAAGAAGAAGAAGAATAAGAACTAAAAGAAGAAGAGAGTGAAGAAGAAGAAGAAGTGGAAAAAAAAGAAGAAGAAGACGAACAAGAAGAAGAAGAAGATGAAGAAGAGGAAGGCAGAGAAAGAGATGAAGAAGAAGTAGAAGAAGAAGGCAAAG
>JAIUJO010002054.1:30000-32500 GCA_023846275.1 Vanilla planifolia | reverse complement strand
CGAAGAAGTAGAAGGAGAAGTTGAAAAAAAAAAGAAAGAAGAAGAAGAAGAAGAAGAAGGAGAAGTTGAAGAAGAAGAAGAAAAAGAAGAAGAAGAAGCAGTGGAAGAAGGCAAAGAAGAGGAAGAAGAAGGATATTAAGTAGAAGAAGAAAGAGATTAAGTAGAAGAAGAAGTGAAAGAAGAAGAAGAAGAAGAAGAAGTGATGAAAAAGAAGTAAAACAAGAAGGAAAAGGAGAAGAAGAAGAAGATGATGATGATGATGAAGAAGAAGAAGAACAAGAAGAAGATGTTGAAGAAGAAGAAGATGAAAAATAAGAAAGAAGAAGAAGAAGAAGAATCAAAAGGATACAAAGAAGAAGAAGAAGATAGAGGTAAAATGAAGAAGAAGAGAAGTAAGACGAGAAAAAAAAAGAAATAGAAGAAGAAGAACAAAAAATAAGAAGTAGAAGAAGAGGAGGAAGAAGAAGAGGAAGAAGAAGAAGAGAGAAAGAAAAAGTTGAAGAAGAAGAAGAAGGTTGAGAAGGAGAATAAGAAGAAGAAGAAAAAGAAGAGAATGAAGAAGAAGAAGAAGCAAAAGATGGAGAAGGAGAAGGAGAAGAAGAAGAAGAAGGAGGAGGTGGAGGAGGAGAAGAAGAATCAGAAAAGAAGAAGACAAAGAAGAAGAAGAAGAAGAAGAAGAAGAAGAAGAAGAAGAAGAAGACAAAGAAGACGAAGGTGAAGACATAAAAGAAGAAGAAGAAGAAGAATAGAAAGAAGAAGATGATGATGTTGAAGAAGAAGAAGAATAGAAAGAAGAAGATGATGATGTTGAAGAAGAAGGAGAATTAGAATGAGAAGAAGAAGATGAAGAAGAAGAATAAGAAGAAAAAGAAGAAGAAGTAGAAGGCAAAGAAGAAGAAGAAGTAGAAGAAGAAGACGACAAAGAAGAAAAAGAAAAAGAAGTAAAAGAAGAAGAAGAAGAAGAAGAAGAACAATATTGAGAAGAAAAAGTGGAAAAGGAAGAATAAGAAGAAGAAGAAGGCAAAGAAGGAGAAGACAAAGTAGAAGTAGAAGAAGAAGAAGGAGAAGAAGACGAAGAAGACATAGAAGAAGAAGAAGAAGAAGAGAAAGATGGAGAAGAAGAACAAGACGAAGAAGATGACAAAGAAGAACAAGGAGAAGGAGAAGGAGAAGGAGAATAATAATAATAACAATAATAATAATAATAAGAAGAAAAAGAAGAAGAAGACAAAGAAGAAGAAGATGAAGAAGATGATGTTGAAGAAGACTTAAAAGAAGAAGAAAAATAAGAAAAAGAAGAAGAAATAGAACAAAAACGAATGATAAGGAGAAAAAGAAAAAGAAGAAGAAGAAGAACAAGAAGAAGACGAGGAAGAAGAAAAAGAAGAAGAAGAAGATGAAGAAGAAGACGAAGAAGGCGAAGAGGAAGAAGAAGAAAAAAAAGAAAAAGAGGAAGAAGAAAGTAGAAGAAGAAGAAGAGGAAGAAGGCAAAGAAGAAGAAGAGGAAGAGGAAGAAGAAGAATAAGAGGAGGAGGAGGATGAAGAAGTAGTAGTAGAAGAAGAAAAATAAGAAGAACAAGAAGAAGAGGAGGAGGTAGAAGAAGAGGCAGAACAAGAAGAAGAAGAAGATGAAGAAGAAGAAGAAGAAGAACACAAAGAAGAAGAAGAAGAAGAAGATGAAGAAGAAGAAGACGAAGAAGAAGAAGAAGATCAAGAAGAATAAGAAGAAGAAGAAGAAGAAAATGACGGGAAGAAGATGAGGAGGAATAAGAAGAAGAAATCAAGAAGAAGAAGTAGATGAAGATGAAGATAAAGAAGATTAAGTTGAAGAAGAAGAAAAAAAGGAAGAAGAAGAAAATGTAGAAGAAGAGGGTGAAGAATAAGAAGAAGAAGGAGAAGAAAGGGAAGAAGAACAAGAAGAAGAAGAAGTGTCGTAAGAAGAAGAAGACGAAGAAGAAGAAGAAGAAGAAGAAGAAGAAGAGGAAGATGACAAAGAAGAAGAAGAAGAGGAAGATGACAAAGAAGAAGAAGAAGAAGAAGAAGAAGAAGAAGAAGAAGATGAAGAAGATGATGTTGAAGAAGACTTAGAAGAAGAAGAAAAATAAGAAAAAGAAGAAGAAATAGAATAAAAAAGAATCATAAGGAGAAAAAGAAAAAGAAGAAGAAGAAGAACAACAAGAAGAAGATGAGGAAGATAAAGAAGAAGAAGAAGAAGAAGAAGATGAAGAAGAAGACGAAGAAGATGAAGAGGAAGAAGAAGAAAAAAAAGAAAAAGAGGAAGAAGAAAAAAGAAAAAGAAGAAGAAGAAGAAGAAGAAGAAGAAGAAGAAGAAGAAGAAGAAGAAGAAGAAGAAGAAGAAGAAGAAGGCAAAGAAGAAGAAGAGGAAGAAGAACAAGAAGAAGAAGAGGAGGAGAATGAAGAAGAAGTAGTAGTAGAAGAGGAAAAATAAGAAGAACAAGAAGAAGAGGAGGAGGTAGAAGAAGAGGCAGAACAAGAAGAA
>JAIUJO010002054.1:15000-22500 GCA_023846275.1 Vanilla planifolia | reverse complement strand
AAAAAGACGAAGAAGAAGAAGGTGAAGAAGGAGAAGAAGGAGAAGAAGAAGAAGAAGAAGATGAAGAAGACAATGAAGATGAAGAAGATGAAGAAGAAGAAGATGAAGAGGAAGAAGACAAAGAAGAAGAAGAAGTAGAAGATGAAGAAGTAAAAGAAGAAGAAGAAGAAGAAGAAGAAAAAGAATAAGAAAAAGAAGAAGAAGAAGAAGACGATGAAGGAAAAGTACTCGTAGAAGAAGAAGAAGAAAGAAAAGAAGAAGAAAAAGAAGAAGGTGAAGAAGAAGAAGAATAATAATGATAGTAATAAAAGAAGAAGAAGAAGTTGAAGAAGAAGAAGAAGTTGTAGAAGAAGAAGAAGATGAGAAGAGAAAGAAGAAGAAGACGAAGAAGTAGAAAATGAAGTAGAAAAATAAGAAGACAAACAGGAAGAAGAAGAAGATGACGAAGAAGAAGAATGAGAAGAGATGAAGAAGAAGAAGAGGAAAGAGAAGAAATCAAAGAAGAATATGAAGAAGAAGGAGAAGAAGAAGATTAAGAAGAAGGAGAAGTAGAAGAAGGCGAAGAAGAAGAAGTAGAAGAAAAAGGAGAAGAAGAATAAGAACTAGATGAAGAAGAAGGACAAGATGGAGAAGATGGAAAAAAGGAAGAAGAAGAAGTACAGGAAGAAGAAGAAGGAGAAGAAGAAGGGGAAGAAGGAGAAGAAGAAGAAGATAAAGAAGAAGAAGAAGAATAAGAAGATGATGAAGTGAAAGAAGAAGAAGAAGAAGATAATGATGACGATGATGATGGAGAAGAAGAAGAAAATTAGGAAGCAAAAGAAGAAGAACAAGAACAAGAAGAAAAAGAAGTATAAGAAGAAGAACGAGAAGGAGAAGGAGAAGAAGAAGAAGAAGAAGAAGAAGAACAAGAACAAGAAGATGAAGAAGAAGAAGAAAAAGAAGAATAAGAATAAGAATAAGAAGAAGAAGAAGAAGAAGACAGATAAGAAGAAGAAGGAGAAGGACAAGAAGGAGAAGAAGAAGAAGAAGAAGAATTAGAATAAGAAGAAGATGATGATTAAGAAGAAGGAGAAGAAGAAGATGATGAAGAAGAAAAGAAGAAGAAGAAGAAGAAAAAGTAGATGATGAAGAAGAAGAAGAAGAAGAAGAAGTGGAAGAAGAAGAATGGAGAAGAAGAAGAAGAGGAAGAAGAAGAAGAAGAAGAAGAAAACGAAGAAGAGTAAGAGGAAGAAGAAGAAGAAGAAGAAGAAGAAGAGGAAGAGTTGAAGAAGAAGATGTAGAAGAGGTAGAAGAAGTAGAAGATGAAGGTGTAGAAGAAGAAGACGAAGAATAAGAAGAAGAAGAAGAAGAAGAAGAAGAGAAAAAAGCATAAGAAGAAGAAGAAGAAGAAGATGTCAAAGAAGAAGAGGAAGAAGAAGAAGAAGACGAGGAAGTAGAAGAAGAAGACAAATAAGAAGATGTGGAATAAGTAGTTGAATAGAAAGAATGAAACGAAGAAGAAGAAGAAGAAGAAGAATAAGAAGAAGACAAAGACGAAGAAGAAGAAGACGAAGAAGAGGAAGAAAAAGAAGAAGAAGAAGACGAAGAAGTAATAGAAGTAAAAGAAGAAGAAGAAGAGGAAGAAGAAGGAGAAGAAGAAAAATAAGAAGAAGAAGAAGGAGAAGAAGAAAAAGAAGTAGAAGAAGAAGAAGTGGAAGAAGAAGAAGAAGAAGAAGAAGATGATGATGATAATGATGGTGATGAAACAAAAGAAGAATAAGGAGGAGGAGGAGAAGAAGAAGAAGAAGTCAAAGATGAAGAAGAAGAAGAACAAGACAAAGAAGTAGAAGAAGGAGAGGATGAAAAAGAAAAAGAAGAAGTGGAACACGACAAAGAAGGGAATGAAGAAGTAGATTAAGAAGGCGAAGAAGAGAAAGAAGAAGTAGAAGAAGAAGATGATGATGATGATGTAGAAGAAGAAGGAGAAGGAGAAGGAGTAGAAGAAGAAGAGGAAGAAGAAGATTGAGAAGAAAAAGAAAATAAAGAAGTAGAAGATGAATAAGAAGAAGATGTTGATGAAGAGGATGAAGAAGAAGGCAAAAAATAAGAAAAAAAGGTAGAAGAAAAATAATAAAAAACAATCAGAAGGAGACAAAGAAGAAGAAGAAGAAGACAAAAAGAAGAAAAAGAAGAAGAGGGGGAGGAAGAAGTAAAAGAAGAAGTAGAATAGGAATAAGAAGTAAAATAAGAAGAACTAGAAGAGGAGGTGAAGGTGGAAGAAGAGGAAGAAGAAGAAGAAGAAGAAGAAGATGGTGATGAAGAATACGAAGAAGAAGAAGAAGAAGAAGAAGAAGAAGACGTACAAGAAGAAGAAGGATAAGAAGAAGAAGAGGAAGATAAATAAGAGTAAGAAGTAGTAGAAGAAGAAGAAGAAAAGAACAAAAAATAAGAAGAAGAAAATGACGAGAAGAAGAATTGGAAAAAGAAGAAGAAGAAGAAAGCGAAGAAAAAGAAGTTGAAGAAGATGAAGACAAAGAAGGTGAAGCAGAAGAAGAAGAAAAAGAAAAACAAGAAGAAGAAGAAGAAGGAGAAGAAGGAGAAGAAAAACAACAAGAAGAAAAGCCGTAAGAAGAAGAAGAAGAAGAAGACAGAATAAGAAGAAGACGAAGACAAAGAAAATGTAGAAGAAGATGAAGAAGAAAAAGAAGAAGATGACGAAGAAGAAGAAGAAGAAGAAGAAAAAGATGAAGAAGAAGAAGAAGAAGAAGTAGAAGAAGGTTAAGATGAAAAAGAAGAAGAAGAAGAAAAAATAGAGGAATGAGAAGAAGAAGAAGAGGAGGAAGAAGAAGAAGAAGAAGAAGAAGAAGGAGTTGAAGAAGAAGAAGATGAAGAAGACGATGAAGAAGAAGAAGAAGGGGAAGAAGATGAAGAAGAAGAAGAAGAAGAAGAAGAAGAAGAAGTAGAAGGAGAAGAAGAAGAATAATAAGAAGAAGAAACAGAAGAAGCAGAAGAAAAAGAAGAAGAAGAAGACGATGAAGAAAAAGTTGTTGTAGAAGAAGAAGAAGAAGAACAAGAACAAGAAGAAGAATAAGAAGGAAAAGAAGAAGGGGATGGAGAAGAAAAGAAGGGGAAGAAGGTGAAAAAAAAGTTGAAGAAGAAGGATAAGAAGACGAAGAATAAGAAGGCAAGGAAAAAGATGTAAGTGAAGAAGAATGACAAAGTGATGATGAATAAGAAGGCAAAAAAGAAGAATAGAAGGCAGATAAGAAAAAGGTGAAGAAGAAGAAGAAGACAACGAAGAAGAAGAAAAAGAAGAAGAAGAAGACAAAGATGAAGAAGAAGAAGAAGAAGAAGACGAAGAAGAAGAAGGCAAAGAAAAAGAAGAAAAAGAAGAAGAAGAAGAAGTTGGAGAAGGAGAAGGAGAAGGAGAAGGAGAAGAATAAGAAGAAGAAATGGAAGAAGAAGAAGATAAAGAAGTAGAAGAAGAAGAAGGAGAAGAAGAAGAAGAAGAAGAAGAAGAAAGAGAAAGAAGAAGAAGAAGAAGAAGAACAAGAGGAAGAAAAATGAGAAGAAGAAGAAAAACAAGAAAAAGATGAAGATGTACACGATAAAGATGAAGAAAAAAAAAGGCAAAGAAGAAGACAAAGAAGAAAAAGAAGGACAAGATGAAGAAGAAGAAGAAGAAGGAGAAGAAGAAGAAGATAAAGTCAAAGAAGAATAAGAAGAAGAAGAAGAAAAACAAAAAGAAGAAGAAAAAGAAGTAGAACGTGTAAAAGAAGAAGGATAAGAAGAAGTAGAAGAAGAAGAAGAAGGCAAAGAACAAGAAGGCCAAAAAGAGGAAGAGAAAGAAGAAGAAGAAGAAGAAGAAGAAGAAGAAGAAGAAGAAGAAGCAGAAGATGATGAAGAATAATAAGAAGAAGAGGGAGATGAAGAAGACGAGGAAGAAGAAGAAGAAGAAGAACAACAACAAGAAGAAGAAGAAAAGAAGAAGTAGAAAAGGAAGAATATAAAGAAGTAGTATAAGAAGAAGACGAAGAAGAAAAAGAGGAAGAAGAAGAAGGGAAAAAGAAGGAGAAGAAGAAGGAGAAGAAGAAAAAGAAGAGGAACGAGAAGGAGGAGGAGGAGAAGAAGAAGAAGAAGCAAACACGAAGAAGAACAAGAAAAAGAACCAGAACATGAAGAAGAAGAAATAGAAGAAAAAGAGGAAAAAGAAGTCGAAGAAGAAGAAGAAAGCAAAGAAGAAGAATAAGAAGAAAGAAGACAAAGAAGATGAAGAAAGAGAAGAAATAATAGGAGAAGTAGAAGAAGAATGCGAAGAAAAAGAAGAAGAAGAAGAACATGAAGGAGGAGGAGGAGAAGGAGAAGAAGAAGGAGAAGGTGAAGAAGAATAATAATCATAATAATAAAAAGAAGAAGAAGTTGAAGAAGAAGAAGTCGAAGAAGAAGAAGAAGAAGATGAAGAAGACAAAGAAGGCGAAGAAGAAGAAGTAGAAGTGGAAGATAAAGTAAAAAAGAAGAAGACAAAGAGGAAGAAGAAGTAGAAGAAGAACAAGAAGAAGAAGAAGAAGAAAAAGAAGAAGACGAAGAAGAAGGAGAAGAAGAAGAGGAAGAGGAAAGAGAAGAAATCGAAGATGAAGATGAAGAAGGAGAGGAAGAAGAAGAAGAAGACAAGGTAGAAGACATAGAAAAAGTAGTTGAAGAAAAAAGGAAAACGAAGAAGAAGAAGAAGAAGAAGAAGAAGGATGAAGAAGAAGATGAAGGACAAGACGAAGAAGAAGAAGAAGAAGAAGAAGAAGAATAGGAAGAACAAGGAGAAGAAGAACACAGAGAAGAAGAGCTTGAAGACGAAGAAGAAGATGAAGAAGAGGAAGAAGAAGAAGAGGAAGACAAAGACGACGAAGAAGAAGAAGAAGAACAAGAACATTAAGAATAAGAAAATGATGAAGAAGAGAAAGAAGTGGTGGAAGAAATAATAGAAGTTGAAGAAGAAAATGAAGAAGAAGAAGAAGAAGGAGAAGAGGAAAAATAAGAAGAAGAAGTAGAGGAAGAAAAAGAAGAAGAAGAAGAAGTGGAAGAAGAAGAAGAAGAAGAAAAAAGATGACGATAATGATGGTAATGAAACACTATAAGAAGAAGAAGAAAAAGAAAAGGAAAAAGTAGCATAAGAAATTGAAGATGAACAAGAAGAAGAAGTAGACAAAGAAGAAGTAGGAGAAGTAGTAATAGTAGAAGAAGAAGAAGAAGAGGATTAGGAAGAAGAAGAAGAAGAAGAAGAAGACAATGACCAAAAGAAGAAGAATAAGAAGAAGAACAAGAGGATGAAGAATAAGAAAATGAAGAAGAAGAGAAAGAAGAGGTGGAAGAAGTAGCAGAAGTAGAACAAGTACATAAAGAAGAAGAATAAGAAGAAAAGAGGAAGACAAAGAAGTTGAAGAAGAAGACGAAGAAGGATGAGGAGGACAAGGAGTAAAAAAGAAGAAGATGAAGAAGAAGAAGAAAAAGAAGAATAAGGATACGAAGAAAAAGAAGAACAAGAAAAAGATGATTAAGAAAAAGAAGAAGAAGAAGAGTAGGAATAGGAAGAAGAAGAAAAAGGAGAAGAAGGACAAGAAGGGAAAGAAGAAGAAGAAGAAGAAGAAGAAGATGAAAAAGAAGAAGAAGAAGAAGACAGAGAAGAAGATGAAGGAGAACAGGAAGAAGAAGAAGAAGGAAAAGAAGATGAAGAAAAAGAAGAAGAAGAAGAAGAGGAAGAAGAAGTAGAAGAAGAAGAACAAGAAGAAGTAAAAGAAGAAGAAGAAGAAGAAGAAGAAGAAGAAGAAAAAGAAGAAGAAGAAGAGGAAGAAGGAGAAGAAGAAGAAGAATAAAAAGATGGAGAAAGAAAAGATGAAGAAGAAGCAAATGTAGAAGAAGAAGAAGAAGAAGATGAAGAAGAAGACGAAGAAGAAGTAGAAGAAGAAGTAGAAATCGAAGTAATAGAAGAAGAAGATGAAGAATAAGTAGACAAAGAAGAAGAAGTAGAAGAAGATGAAGAAGAAGAAGACGAAGAAGAAAAAAAGTAGAACAAGATGAAGAAAAAGTTGAAGAAGAAGAAGATGAAGAAGAAAAAAATAGAACTAGATGAAGATGAAGAAGAAGAAGACAAAGAAGAAGATGAAGGAGAAGATTAAGAAGGAGAAGAAGTAGAAGAAGAAGAAGAAGAAGATGGTGATGATAATGAAGAAGAAGAAGAAGAATATGATGAAGAGGATGAAGAAGAAGAAGAAGAAGAAGAAGAAAAAAAGTTGATGATGATGAAGTAGAAGAAGTAGAAGAAGAAGAATTAGAAGAAGTAGAAGAAGAAGAGAAAGAAGAAGAAGATGACAAAGAAGAAGATGAAGAAAATGGAAATGGAGAATGAGAAAAAGAAGAGGAAAAAGAAGAAGCAGAAGAAGAAAAAGAAGAAGAAGAAGAGGAAGAAGGAGAAGAAGGAGAAGAAGAAGAAAAAGAAGAAAGAGAAAGAGAAAAAGAAGAAGAAGTAAACGTAGAAAAAGAAGAAGAAGAAGAAGAAGAAGATGGCAAAGAAGTAGAAGAAGTAGAAGTCAAAGTAGTAGAAGAAGAAGATGAAGAAAAAGAAGACAAAGAAGAAGAAGTAGAAGAAGATCAAGAAGAAGAAGACACAGAAGAAAAAAATTAGAACAAGATTGAGAAAAAGATAGAAAAGAAGTAGACGAATAAGAAAAAGTAGAACAAGATGATTAAGAAGAAGAAGAAGTAAAAGAAGAAGAAGACGTAGAAGAAAAAAAAAGAAAGAGAAGAAGAAGAAGAAAACGAAGTAGAAGACGATGAAGAAGACGAAGAAGAAGAAGATGTGGAAGGAGAAGAAGAAGAAGAAGAAGACAAAGAAGGAGAAGAAAAAGATGAAGAAGAAGAAGAAGAAGAAGATGATGAAGAAGAAGAAGAGAAAGAAGAAGAAGGAGAAGAAGAAGGGGAAGGAGAAGGAGAAGGAGGAGAAGGAGAAGGTACAGTAGAACGAGGTGAAGGAGAAGAAGAAGAAGAAGATGAAGAAGAAGAAGAAGAAGAAGAAGAAGAAGAGGAAGAAGGAGAAGAAGGAGAGGAAGAAGAAGGTGAAGAAGGAGAGCAAGGAGAAAAAGAAGAAGAAGCAAAAGAAGAAGAAGAAGAAGAAGAAGAAGAAGGCGAAAAAGAAGAAGAAGAAGAAGAGGAAGAAGAAGAAGAAGAAGAAGAAGAAGAAGAACAAGAACAAGAAGAAGAAGAAGAAAGAGAACAAGAAGAAGGAGATGAAGATAAGGATGAAGAGGAAGAAGAAGAAGGAGAAGATTGAGAAGGGGAAGAAGGAGGAGGAGGAGGAGAAGAAGAATCAGAAAAGAACAAGTGGAAGAAGAAGAAGAAGAAGTCGAAGAAAAAGAAAGTGAAGACATAAGAAGAAGAAGAAGAAGAAGAAGAAGAAGAAGAAGAAGAAGATGAAGAATAAGATGGAGAAGAAGAAGAAGAAGGAGAAGGAGAATTAGAAGAAGAAGAAGAAGA
>JAIUJO010002054.1:2500-12500 GCA_023846275.1 Vanilla planifolia | reverse complement strand
AAGAAAGAGAAGAAGAAGGAGAAGAAGAAGAAGGTGGAGAAGAAGTAAAAGAAGAAGTAGAAGAAGACGAAGACAAACATGAAGAAGAAGAAGAAGAACAAGAACAAAAACATGAAGAATAATAAATAGAAGAAGAAGAGGAAGAGGAAGTGGAGGAAGAAGAAGAAGAAGAACAAGAAGAAGAAGAAGAAGAAAGCAAAGAAGAAGAACAAGAAGTAAAGAAGAGGAAGAAGAAGAAGAAGAAGAAGAAGAAGAAGAAGAAGAAGAAGAAGAAGATGTAGGAGGTGGAGGAAAAGGAGAAGAAGAAGGAGAAGGAGAAGTGGAAGAAGAATAGTACTTGTAATAATAAAAAGAAGAGGTTGAAGAAGAAGATGAAGTAGTTGAAAAAGATAATGAAAAAGAAGAAAAAGAAGAAGACGATGTAGAAGAAGTAGAAGACAAAGAGGAAGAAGAAGAAGAAGATGAATAAGAAGAAGAGGAAGAAGAAGAAAGAAAAGAAAATGAATAAGAATACAAATAAGAAGAAGAAGAAGATGATGATGATGACGATGATGAAGAAGAATGAGAAGAAGAAGAAGAACTAGAAGATAATGGAAAAGGAGAAGAAGAATTAGAAGAAGAAGAAGAAGAAGAAGAAGAAGATGAAGAAGATAGAGAAGAAGAAAAAGGAGAGGAAGATGAAGAAGGTGAAGAAGAAGAAGAAAAAGAAGAAGAATAAGAAGATCAAGAAGCAGAAGATGAAGAAGAAGAAGAAGAAGTATAAGAAGATGTTGATGAAGAAGAAGAAGTAGAAGAAAAAGAAGTGAAAGAAGGAAAGGAAGATGAAGAAGAAGAAGAACAAGAAGAAGAAGTAGAAGAAGAAGAAGGAGAGGAAGAACGAGAAGAAGAAGAAGAAGAAGAAGAAGAAAAAGGAGAAAACGAAGAAGTAGAAGAAGAAGAAGAAGAAGAAGTAGAAGAATAAGAAGATAGAGAAGTAGAAGGAGAAGAAGAATAAGGAGTAAAACAAGAAGGAGAAGAAGAAAAAGAAGCAGAAGAAGAAGAAGTTGATAATGATGGTGATGAAGAAGAAGAACAAGGTGAAGAGGAAGAAGAAGAAGAAAAAAAAGAAGTGGAAGAAGGACGAGAAGAAGAAGAAGAAGTAGAAGAAAAAAAGAAGAAAAAAAAGAATAGAAAGAAGAAGAAGAAGATGAAGAAGAAGAGGAAGAAGAAGCAGAAGAAGAAGAAGAAGAAAAAGAAGAAGATGAAGAAGAAGAAGAGGCAGAAGAAGAAGAAGAAGAGGAAGAAGAAGAAGAAAAAGAAGAAGAGGACAGAGAAGAAGAAGAAGATGTAGACAAAGAAGAACAACATGATGAAGTAGAAAAAGAAGAAGAAGAAGAGATGAAGAGGATGGAAATACAGAATGAGATGAAGGAGAAGAGCTAAAAGAAGAAGAAGAAGAAGAAAAGCAAGAAGATTAAGAGGGAGAAGGAGAAGAATAAGGAGAAGTAGTAGAAGAAAAAGAAGGAGAACAAAGAAGAAAAAGAAGAAGAAGATGGAGAAGAAAAAGAAGAAGAGGAAGAAGAAGATGATGAAGAAGAAAAAGTAGAAGACAAAGAAGTAGAAGAAGACGAAGAAGAATCAGAAGACAAAGAAGCTGATGAAGAAGAAGAAGAAGAAAAAGAAGAAGAAGAAGAAGAAGCATAAGAGGAAGAAGAAGAAGACGAAAAGAAGAAGGAGAAGAGGAAGAAGAAGAAGATAATGAGGAAGAAGAAGAAGAAGAAGAAGAGGAATCACGAAGAAGAAGAAGAAAATGGCAAAGAAGAAGAAGAATATTAAGGAGAAGAAGAAGAACAAGAAGAAGACAAAGGAGAAGAAGTAGAACAAGAAGAAGATGAAGAAGAAGAAGCAAAACAAGAAGAAGAGGAAGAAGAAGAAGAAAAAGAAGAAGAAGAAGAAGACAAAGGTGAAGAAGAAGAAAAAGAAGAACAAGAACTTGAAGAATAAGAAGAAGAAGAAGAAGGACAAGAAGAAGAAGAAGAACAAGAAGAAGAAGAAGAAGGAGAAGGAGAAGAAGGAGAAGAAGAAGGAGAAGAAGAAGAAGAAGAAGAAGAAGAAGGAGAGGAAGAAGAGGAAGATGGAGAAGAAGAAGAAGAACAAGAAGAAGAAGGAGAAGGAGAAGAAGAAGAAGAAGAAGAAGAAGAACAAGAACAAGAACATGAAGAAGAAGAAACAAAAGAAGAAGAAGAAGAAGTGGAAGAAAAATAAGAAGAAGAAGAAGCCGAAAAAGAAGAACACAAAGAAGAAGAACAAGAAGAAAGAAGACAAAGAAGATTAAGAAGCAGAAGAAGAAGAAGAAGAAGAAGAAAAAGGAGTAAAAGAAGAAGAAGAAGAAGGAGAAGAAGGATAAGAAGAAGAAGAAGACCAAGGAGGAGGAGAAGAAGTTGGAGAAGAAGAAGAATAATAATAAATATTAGAAGAAGAACAAGAAGTTGAAGAAGAAGAAGAAGAAGAAGTGGAAGAAGGGGTAAGAAAAGAAAACGAAGAAGAGGAAGAAGATGAAGAAGAAGAAGAAGAAGAACAAGACGAAGAAGAAAAATAAGCAGGAGGACAAAAGAAGAAGTAGTAGAAGAAGAAGAAGACGAAGAAAAAGGAGAAGAAGAATAAGAACAAGATGAAGAAGGTGGAGATGATGGCGAAGAAGAAAAAGAAAAAGAAGTAGAAGTAGAAGAAGAAGAAGAAGAAGAAGACAAAGAAGAAGAAGGAGGAGAAGATGAAAGAGAAGTAGTAGAAGAAGAAAAAGAGGAAGAAGAAGAAGAAGAAGAAGAAGAAGAATAATAATAAGATGAAGAAGAAGAAGAAGATGATAATGAAGAACAAGAAGAAGAAGAAGTAGAAGAAGAAGAATGTGAAGAAGAAGGTGAATAACAAGAAGAAGAAGTAGAAGAAGAAGAAGATAGAGTAGAAGAAGAAGGAGGAGAAGAAGAAGGAGAAGAAGAAGAAGAAGAAGAAGAAGAAGAAGAAGTTGATGATGTTGAAGAAGAAGAAAATGGTGTAGAAAAAAGATGAAGAAGAGGAGGAAGAAGAAGAAGAAGAAAAAGAAGAAGAGGAAGTAAAAAAAGGTGATGAAGAAGAAGAAGATGTGGATAAAGAAGAACGAGAGGAAGAAAAGGGAGAAGAAGAAGAACAAGGAGAAGAAAAATAAGAAGTCTTAAGAAGAAGAAGAAGAAGAATATGGAGGAGGAGGAGGAGGAGGAGAGGGTAATGAAGATGAAGATGAAGAAGAACAAGATGATGAAGTAAAATAAGAAGAAAATGAAGAAGAGGAAGAAGAGAAGAAAAAGAAGGAGATGTAGAATGAGAAGAAAGTGAAGAGGAAAAAGAAGGTGTAGAATAAGAAGAAGAAGAAGAAGTAAAAGAAGAGGAAGAAGAAGAAGATGAAGAAGAAAAATAAGAAGAACATAGAAAAAGGAAGAAGAAGAAGAAGAAGAAGAAGAAGACAAAGAAGTAGGAGACGAAGAAGTAGAAGAAGACGAAGAATAAGAAGAAAAGGAAGAGGAAGAACAAGAAGAACAAGAAGAAGTACCATCATAAGAAGAAGAAGAAGATGAAGAAAAGAAAAAGAAGGCGAAGAAAAAGAAGAACACGAACAAGAAGATGAAGAAGAGGAACAAAAAAAGACGATGGCAAAGAAGAAGAAGAAGAAGAAGATGATGATGAAAAATAAGAAGAAAAAGAAGAAGTTGAAGAAAAGAAGAAGAAGAAGAAGAAGAGGAAGAAGTAGGAGGAAGAGAGGAAGAAGAAGAAGAAGAAGGAGAAGAAGAAGAAGGAGAAGTAGAAAAAGAAGAAGAAGAACAAGAAGAAGATGATGATGATGATGATGATTGTGTTGAGACAGAAGAAAAAGAAGAAGAAAAAGAACAAGAAAAAGAAAAAGAAGATGGACAAGAAAAAGAAGAAGTGGAAGTAGACAAAGAAGAGGAAGAAGTTTAAGAAGAAGAAGAGAATAGGAAGAAGAATAAGAAACAGAAGAAAGAGAAGAAGACAAAGATGAAGAAGAAGAAGAAGAGAATAAAGAATAAGAAAATGAAGGAGAAGAGGAAGAAGAAGTGGAAGAAGAAGAAGGATCAGAATAAGAAAGCTATGAAGAAGAGCAAGAAGAAAAGAAGAAGAAAAAGAAGTCGAAGAAGAACAAGAAGGAGACGAATAAGAAGAAGAAGAAGAAGAAGAAGAAGAAGGTGAGTAGGAGAAGAAGAAGAAGAGGAAGATGAAGAAGGAGGAGGAGTAGAAGGAGAAGAAGAAGGAGAAGGAGAATAATAATAATAATAATAACAACAACAAGAAGAAGTTGAAGAAGATGAAGAAGAAGAAGAAGTAGAGGAAAATGGACTAGAAGGAAACGAAGAAGGAGATGAATAAGAAGAAAAAGAAGAATAAAAAGACAAAGATGAAGAAGAAGAAGAAAAACAAGAAGAATAGTAAGACAAAGAAAAAGGAGAAGAAGAAGAATAAGTATAGGAAGAAGAAAAAGGAGAAGATGGAAAAGAAGGAAAAGAAGATGAAGACGTAGAAGAAAAAGAAGAAGAAGAAGAAGAAGAAGAAGAAGAAGAAGAATATGGAGGAGGAGGAGGAGGAGAGGGCAAAGAAGAAGAAGATGAAGATGAAGAAGAACAAGATGATGGAGTAGAATAAGAAGAAAATGAAGAAGAGGAAGAAGAGAAGAAAAGAAGGACATGCAGAATGAGAAGAAGGTGAAGAGGAAAAAGAAGAAGGTGTAGAATAAGAAGAAGATGAAGAAGAAGAAGAAGAGGAAGAAGAAGAAGTTGAAGAAGAAAAATACGAAGAAGAACATAGAAAAAGGAAGAAGAAGAAGAAGAAGACGAAGAAGTAGAAGACGAAGAAGTAGAACAAGAAGAAAAGGAAGAGGAAGAACAAGAAGAACAAGAAGAAGTACCAACATAAGAAGAAGAAGAAGATGATGATGAAGAAAAGAAAAAGTAAGCGAAGAAAAAGAAGAACACCAACAAGAAGATGAAGAAGACGAACAAAAAAAGGCGATGGCGAAGAACAACAAGAAGAAGAAGATGATGATGAAAAACAAGAAGAAGAAAAAAAAGAAGTAGAAGAAAAGAAGAAGAAGAAGAAGAAGAGGTAGAAGTAGGAGGAGGAGAGGAAGAAGAAGAAGAAGAAGGAGAAGAAGAAGAAGGAGAAGTAGAAAAAGAAGAAGAAGTAGGAGAAGAGGAAGAAGAAGAAGAAGAAGAAGAAGATGATGATGATGATGGTGTTGAGAAAGAAGAAAAGGAAGAAGAAAAAGAACAAGAAAAAGAAAAAGAAGAAAAAGAAGATGGACAAGAAAAAGAAGAAGTAGACAAATAAGAGGAAGAAGTTTAAGAAGAAGAAGAAGAAGAAGAGGAAGAAGATGAAGAAAGAGAAGAAGACAAAGATGAAGAAGAAGAAGAAGAGAATAAAGAATAAGAAAATGAAGGGGAAGAGGAAGAAGAAGAAGGATCAGAATAAGAAGGCTATGAAGAAGAGCAAGAAGAAAAGAAGAAGAAAAAGAAGTCGAAGAAGAACAACAAGAAGAGGAATAAGAAGAAGAAGAAGAAGAAGAAGAAGAAGGTGAGTAGGAGAAGAAGAAGAAGAAGAGGAAGACGAAGAAGGAGGAGGAGTAGAAGGAGAAGAAGAAGGAGAAGGAGAATAATAATAATAATAATAATAATAATAATAATAATAATAACAACAAGAAGAAGTTGAAGAAGTTGAAGAAGAAGAAGAAGAAGTAGAGGAAAATGGACTAGAAGGAAACGAAGAAGAAGATGAATAAGAAGAAAAAGAAGAATAAAAAGACGAAGATGAAGAAGAAGAAGAAAAACAAGAAGAATAGTAAGGCAAAGAAAAAGGAGAAGAAGAAGAATAAGTATAGGAAGAAGAAGATGGAGATGATGGAAAAGAAGGAAAAGAAGATGAAGACGTAGAAGAAAAAGATGAAGAAGAAGAAGAAGAAGAAGATGAAGAAGAAGACAGAGAAGAAGACAAAGGAGAAGATTAAGAAGAAGGAGAAGGAGAAGAAGAAGAAGAAGAAAAAGAAGGGGAAGAAGAAGAAAAAGAAGGAGGAGGAGGAGAACAAGAAGAAGAAGAAGAAGGAGAAGAAGAAGAAGAAGAAGAAGAAGATGATGATAAAGAAGAATAAGAAGAAGAAGAAGAGGAAGTTGAAGAAGAAAAAGAAGAAGATGAAGAAAACAATGATGATGAAGAAGAAGAAGAAGAAAAGAAGTAAAAGATGAAGAACGAGATGAAGTAGAAGAAAAAGAGGAAAAAGGAAAAGAAGAGGACGAAGAAGAAGAAAAGTAGAAGTAGAAGGAGATTGAGAAAGGGAAGAAGGAGAAGAGGAAAAAGAAGAACAAGAAGAAGAAAATGAAAAACAAGAAGAGGAGGAAGGGGAAGAAGAAGACGAAGAAGAAGAAGAGAAATGAGAAGGAGAAGAAAAAGAAGAAGAAGAATAGGAAGAAGAAGAAGAAGAAGCAGAAGAAAACGAAGAAGTTGTCAAAGAAGTAGAAGACAAAGAAGTAGAAGAAGAAGATGAAGAATAGGAAGATAAAGAAGAAGATGGAGAAGAAGATGAAGAAGAAAAAAAGTAGAACAAGATTAACAAGAAAATGAAGAAGAAGAAGACGAAGAAGAAGAGAAATTGGAATGAGATGAAGAAGAAGAAGATGAAGAAGAAGAAGAAGAAGAAGAAGAAAAAGAAGAAGAAGGAGAAGAAGAAGAAGAAGGCGAGGTAGAAGAAGACGAAGAAGAAGTTGAAAAATAAGAAGCGGAAGATGAAGAAGAAGAAAAAGACTAAGAAGGAGAAAGAGAAGAAGAAGAAGAAGAAGGAGAAGAAGACGAAGAATAGGAAGATGAGAAGAAGAAGAAGAAGAAGAAGAAGAAGAAGAAGGAGAAGATGAAGTAGAAGAATACGAAGAAGAACAAGATGATGAAGAAGACAAAGAAGTCGCAGTAGAACAAGATGAATAAGTAGAAAAAGAAGAAAAATAGGGAGAAGAAGAAGACGAAGATGAAGACGAAAAAGATGATGAAGAAGGAGATGAAGCAGAAGTAGAAGAGGAAATTGATGATGAAAAATAAGAAGATGATGAAGAAGGAGGAAAGAAAGAAGAAGAAAAAGAAGAGGATGATGAAGAAGAAGAATATGAGAAAGAAGAAAAAGAAGAAGAAGAAGAAGAAGAATAAGAAGAAGCAGAACAAGAAGAAGAAGAAGACGAAGGTGAAGATGAAGAAGAAGAAGAAGAAGAAGTAGAAGAAGAAGGAGAAGAAGACAAAGAAGAAGAAGAAGACAAAGAAGAATAAGATGAAGAAAAAGAAGAAGAAGACGAAAAAGAGGAAAAAGAAAAAGAAGAAAAAAGCAAAGTGCAAGAAGAAGAAGAAGAAGACAAATAAAAAGAAGAAGAAGAATAATAAGAAGAACTCGAAGAAGAAGAAGAAGAAGATGATGAAGAAGAAAAAGAAGATGAAGAAGGAGGAGGAGAAGAAGGAGAAGGAGACTTAGTAGGAGAAGGTGAAGAACAAGAAGAATAAGAACAACAAGAAGAAGAAGGAGAGAAAGAATAAAAATAAGAAGAAGAAGAAGAAGAAGAAGAAGAAGAAAAAGCAGGAGGAGAAAAAGAAGAAGAAGAAGAAGAAGAAGAAGGGGAAGAAGAAGAAGAAGAAGAAGAATTCGAAGAAGAAGTGTAGAAGAAGAACAAGAAGATGAAGGCAAATAAGAAGAGGAAGAAGAAGAGGAAGTAGTCTAAGTTGAAGAAGTCTAAGTAGAAAAAGAAGAAGAATAAGACAAAGAAGAAGAAAGAGAAGATGTTGAAGAAGAAAAGGAAGAAAAAGAAAAAGAAGGAGAAAAAGAAGAGGAAGAAGAAGACGAAGAAGACGAAGAATAAAAGAAGAAGAAAAGAAGAAGAAAAGAAGAAGAAGAAGATGATGATGATGATGATGATGCTGATGAAGAAGAAGAAGAAGAAGAAGGTGAAGAAGAAGAATGAAAAGAAGAAGAAGTTCAAGAAGAGGATGAAGAAGAAGAAGGACAAGATGGTGAATGAGAAGAAGAAGAAGAAAAAGAAAAAAAAAGGAGGAGGAGAAGAACAAGTAAATAAGTAGAAGAAGAAGAAGAAGAAGGCGATGAAGAAGGTGAAGACATAGAAGAAGAAGAAGAAGAAGAAGAAGAGGAAGAAGTAGAAGAAGAAGAAGAAGAAGAAGACGAAGAAGAAGAAGAAGAAGACGAAGAAGGAGAACGAAAAGAAAAAGAAGATAAAGATGAGGAAGAAGAAAGAAAAAGAGTTAGTAGAAGGAGAAGAAGAAAAATGTGAGGAAGAAGAAGGAGATGAAGATGAGAAAGAAGAAGAACTTGAAGAAGAAGAAAAAGAAGAAGTAGAAGAAGAAGAAGAAGAAGATGATGATGAAGAAAAAGTTGAAGATGAAGAAGTAAAAGAAGAAGAAGTTGTACTTGTAAAAAAAGGGGAAGAAGGAGAAGAAGAAGATTAAGAAGTAGAAGACAAAGAAGAAGAAGAAGTGGAAGACAAAGAAGAAGAAGATGAAGAAGAAAAAGATAGAGAACAAGATTAAGAAGATTAAGAAGAAGAAGAATAATATAAGGAAGTAGAAGAAGAAGAAGATGACAAAGAAGGAGAAGAAAAATTATAAGAAGAAGAAGGAAGGAGAAATAAAAGAAGAAGAATGTGAAGGAGAAGAAGAAGAAGAAGATGAAGAAAAAGATGGGGCTTAAGAAGAAGAAGAAGAAGAAGTAGTGGAAGAAGACAAAGAAGGGGGAAGAAGAACTAGATTAAGAAGAAGAAGAAGAAGATGAAGAAGAAGAAGAAGCAAAAGTAGAAGAAGAAGAAGTAGAAGAAGAATAAGAAGAATAAGTGGAAGAAGGAGAAAAAGAAGAAGAAGAAGAAGATGAAGAAGAAGATGAAGATGAAGAAGATTAAGATGAAGAAGACGAAGAATAAGAGGAATTATAAGAAAAGAAGAAAAAGAAAAAGAAAAAGAAGTAGAAGAATTAGAAGTAGACAAGGAAGAAGAATATGAAGAAGAAGAAAAGGAAGAAGGTAAAAAGAGGAAGGAGATGAAGAAGAAGAGGAGGAGGAAGAAGAAGAATAAGGAATTTGAAGAAGAAGAATAAGAAGAACGAAAAATAAGCAGAACTAGAAGAAGAGGAGAAAAAAGAAGAGGCACAAGAAGAAAATAAGAAGCCCAAAAAGAACAAAAAGAAGAAGAAGAAAACGATGAGAAGTAAAAGAGGAAGAAGAAGAAGAAGAAGATGAGGAAGAAAATGAAGAAGAAAAAGTAGAGGAAGATGAAGACAAAGAAGATGATGTCGAAGAAGAAAAAAGGGAATAAGAAGAAGAAGAAGAAAAAGAAGAAGAGAAGAAGAGAAGAAGGAGAAGATGTAGAAGAAGAATAAGAAGAAGAAGTTTAAGAAGAAGAAGATGATGATGGTGAAGAAGAAGATGAAGGAGAAGTGGAAGAAGAAGGAGAAGAAGAAGAAGAAGAAGAAGAAGAAGGAGAATAAGAAGAAGAAGATGAAGAAGAGAAAGTAAAAGAAGAAGAAGAAGTTCATGAAGAAGAAGAAGAGGAAGATGATGAAGAAGAAGAAGAAGAAGACGAAGAGGAAGAAGAAGAGGAAGAAGAAGAAGAAGAAGTTGATGAAGACGAAGATGAAGAAGAAAAAGAAGAAAAAGAAGAAAAAAGAAAAAGAAAAGAAAGAAAAAGAAAAAGAAGAAGAAGAAAGAAAAAGAATAAAAAGAAGATGAAGAAGAAGAAGAGGGAGAAGAAGAAGATGATGAAGAAGATGATTAAGAAGAAGAGGAAGAAAAAGAAGAAGAAGAAGAAGAAATGGAAGAAGAGGAAGAAGAAGAAGATACAAAATAAGAAGAAGAAGAAGTAGAAGAAGGTGAAGAAGAAGGCAATGAAGAAGAAGTAGTCATAGAAGAAGAAGAAGAAAGAGAAGAAGAAGAAGAAGAAGAAGAAGAAG
>JAIUJO010002673.1:112500-117500 GCA_023846275.1 Vanilla planifolia | reverse complement strand
GTAGAAGAAGAAGTAGTAAAAGAAGATGATGATCTTCACGAGAATGAAGAAAAGTACAAGAAGAAGAAGAAGAAGAAGAAAAGGATGAAAAAGAAGAACAAGAAGAAAAAGATGAAGAAGAAGTTGAAGAAGAGCAAGTAGAAGAAGAGGAAGACGAAGAGGAGGAGGAGGAGGAGCAGGAGGAAGAGGAGGAGGAAGAAGAAGAAGAAGAAGAAGAAGAAGAAGATGATGATGATGAAGAAGAAGAAGACGAAGAAGAAGGAGAAGAAAAAGAAGGCGAAGATGAAGAAGAAGAAAAAGAATAAGAATAATAATAATAATAAGAAGAAGAAGAAGAAGTAGAACAAGGAGAAGAAAGAAGAAAGAAGAAAGAAGAAGAAGAAGAAGAAAAAGAAGTAGAAGAAGAAGAATAGGAAAAAGAAGAAGAAGAAGAAGAAGAAGAAGAAGAAGAGGAAGAAGAAGTAGTAATACAAGAAGAAGAAAACTAGATGAAGATGAAGAAGAAGAAGAAGAACAAAAAGAAGAAGAAGAAGAAAAAGAAGAAGAAGAAGAAGAAAATGAAGCAAAAGAGGAAGAAGAGGAAGAAGAAGAAGAAAAGGAAGAGGAAGAAGTAGAAGAAGAAGAAGAAGAAGAAGAAGAGGAGTAGGAAGAAGAAGAAGAAGAAGAAGAAGAAAAAGAAGAAAGAAGAAGAAGAAACTAGAAGAAGAAGAAGACGAAGAAGAAGAAGATCAAGAAAAAAAAGAAGAAGAAGAAGTAGACACAGTAGCAGAAGAAGAATAAGAGGAAGAAGAAAAAGAATAAGAATATGAAGAAGAAGAAGAAGAAGAAGGAGAAGAAGAGGCAGAAGAGGAAGAAGAGGAAAAAGATGATGAAGAAGAAGAAGGAGAAGAAGAAGTAGAAGAGGAGGAGGAGGAGGAGTAGGAAGAAGAAGAAGAAGAAGAAGAAAGAAGATGAAGAAGAAGAAAGAAGAAGAAGAGGAAGAAGACGAAGAGGAAGAAGAAGAAGAAGATCAATAAAAAGTAGAAGGAGAAGAAGAAGTAGAAGTAGTAGCAGAAGAAGAATAAAAGGAAGAAGAAAAAGAATAAAAAGAAAAAGAAGAAGAAGAAGAAAAATAAGAGCAAGAGGAAGAAGAGGAAGAAGAAAAGAAAGAAGAAGAAGAAGAAGAAGAAGTAGAAGAAGAAGGAGAAGATTAAGAATAAAAAGTAGAAGAAGCAAAAGAAGAAGAAGAAAAACAAGATGATGGCGAAGAAAAAGAAAAAGAAGAAGAAGAGGAAGAAGAAGAAGGAGAAGAAGAAGGGGAAGAAATGGAAGAAGGGCAAGAAGAAGAAGAAGGAGAAGAAGAAGAAAAGGAAGAAGAAGAAGACATGAAGGAAAGATGAAGAAAAGGAAGAAGAAGAAGAAGATGATGATGAGGAAGGAGAAGAAGAGGTAGAAGAGGAAGATAAGGAAAAAGACAAAGAAAAAGAACAAGAAGACAAAGATGAAGAAGAAGAAGAAATGAAGAAAAAGAAGAAAATGAGGAAGAAGAGGAAGAAAAAGAAGAAAGAGTAAAAGAGGTAAAAGAGGAAGAAGAAGACCAAGAGGAAGAAGAAGAGGAAGAAGAAGGAGAGGAAGAAGAAGAAGAAGAAGAAGATGATGATCATGATTAAGAAGAATAAGAAGGAGAATAATAATAATAATAATAAAATGAAGAAGAAGAAGAAGAAGAAGAAGAAGGAGAAGAAGAGGCAGAAGTGGAAGATGAGAGAAAAGACGAAGAAGAAGAAGAAGAAGAAGGAGAAGAAGAAGAAGAAGATGAGGAGGAGGAGGAGGAGGAGGAGGAGTATGAAGAAGAAGAAAAAGAAGAAGAAGAAGAAGAAGAAGAAGAAAGAAGAAGAAGAAGAAAGTAAAAAAAGAAGAAGACGACGAAGAAGGAGTAGAAGAAGAAGAAGAAGAAGAAGAAGAAGAAGAAGATGAAGATGAAGAAAAAGTAGAAGAAAAAAAAGAAGTAGAAGCAGTAGTAGAAGAAGAATAAGCTGAAGAAGAAAAAGAATAAGAATAAGAAGAAGAAGAAGAAGAAGAAGAATAAGAGGAAGAGGAAGAAGAGGAAGAAGAAGAAGAAGAAGAAGAAGAAGAGGTAGAAGAAGAAGGAGAAGATGAAGTATAAAAAGAAGAAGAAGAAGAAGGAGAAGAAAAAGAAGATGATGACGAAGAAGAAGAAAATGAAAAAGAAGAAGAAGAAGAAGAAGAAGAAGAAGATGATGAAGAAGACGAAGAAGAAGGGGAAGAAGTGGAAGAAGAGCAAGAAGAAGAAGAAGAAGAAGATGTGATGATGAAGAAGGCAATAATGAAGAAGAAGAAGAAGACATGAAGAAAAGAAGAAGAAAAGGAAGAAGATGATGAAGAAGATGGAGAATTAGAGGTAGAAGAGGAAGATGAGGAAAAAGACAAAGAAAAAGAACTAGAAGACAAAGATGAACAAGAAGAAGACATGAAGAAAAGGAAGAAGACGAGGAAGAAGAGGGGGAAGAAGAAGAAGGAGAAGAAGAGGAAGAAGAAGACGAAGAGGAAGAAGAAGAGAAAAGAAGGAGAGGAAGAAGAAGTAGAAGAAGAAGAAGAAGAAGAAGAAGAAGATTATGAAAAATAAGAAGGAGAATAATAATAATAATATTAATAATAATAATATTAATAATAATAAGGAGATGAAGGGGCAGAAGAGAAGGAAGAGGAAAAAGACGAAGAAAAGGAAGAAGAAGCAGAAGAAGAAGACGAAGGTAAAGAAGAAGATGAGGAAGAAGATGAAGAAGTATAACAAGGTGAAGATGAAGAAGATGAAGAAGAAGAGGAAAAAGAAGAAGAAGAATAGGAAAAAGTGGAAGAAGAGGAAGAAGAAGAAGAAGAAGAGGAAAAGGTGGAAGAAGAGTAAAAAGAAGAAGAAGAAGAAGAAGAGAAAGAAGAAGAAGAACAAGAAGAAGAAGAAGAGGGACAAGTTGAAGAAGGAGAAGAAGAAGAAGAAGAAGAAGTAGAAGGTGAGGAAGGTGACGAAGAAGAAGAAGAAGAAGAAGAAGAGGAAGTTGAAGAAGAAGAAGAAAAAGAATATGAAGAACATTAAGAAGAAGAAGTAGAAGAAGAAGAAGAAGAAGATGAAGAAGAAGCAGTAATAAAAGAAGAAGAAGAAGGAGAGGATAAAGAGGAAGAAGAAGAAGAAGAAGAAGAAGAATAGGAGGAGGAATAAGATGAAGAAGAAGAAGAAGAAGATAAAGAAGTAGCAAATACAGAAGAAGAAGAAGAAGTAGTAGTAGTAGTAGTAGTAGTCGTAGTAGAAGAAGAAGAAGAAGAAGAAGAAGAAGAAGAAGAGGAAGAGGAGGAATAAGAAGAAGAAGAAGAAAAAGAATAAGATGAAGATAAAGAAGAAGAAGATAAAGAAGAAGAAGAAGTAGTAGTAGAAGAAGAAGAAGAAGAAGAAGCAAAAGAAGAAGAAGAAGAACAAGAAGAAGAAGAAGATGATGATGATGATAATGATGATGAAGAAGAAGAAGAAAAAGAAGAAGTAAAAGATGAAGAGGAAGTAGACGAAGAAGAAGAAGAAGGAGAGGAAGAAGTGGAAGAAGAAGAACAAGGAAAAAAAAGGGAAGAATAAGAAGAAGAAGTTTAAGAAGAAAAAGAAGAAGAAGAGGAAGAAGAAGAAGAAGAAGTAGAAGAAGTTGAGGAAGATTATGAAGAAGAAGAAGAAGACGAAGACGAAGACAAAAAAAGAAAAAAGAGAAGAAGATGATGATGAAGAAGAAGACGAAGGAGAAGAAGAAGACATAGACAAGGAAGAAGAAGAAGAAGAAGGCAAAGAAGAAGTTGAAGAAGAAGAAGAACAAGAAGAAGATGTAGAAGAAGAGCAAGAAGAAGAAGAAGGCGAAAAAGAAAAACAAGAAGTAGAAGAAGAAGAAGAAGAAGAAGAAGAAAAGGAAGAGGAAGAAGAAGAAGACGAAGTGAAGAAGAAGAGGAAGAAGTAGAAGATGAAGAAGAACAAGAAGAAGAAGAAGATGAAGAAGGAGAAGAAGAAGGGGAAGAAGAAGAAGAAGAAGAAGAAGGAGAAGAAGAAGGTGATGATGAAGAGGAAGTAGTAGTAGTCATTTAAGAAGAAGTAGAAGAAGAGGAAGACATAGAAGAAGAAGAAGAAGAACAAGAAGAAGAAGAAGAAGAAGAAGAAGAAAAGGTAGAAGCAGAGAAAGAACGAGAGGAGGAAGAAGAAGAAGATGATGAAGAATAAGTAAAAGAAGAACAAGATAAAGAAGAAGAAGACGAAGAAGAACAGGAAGAAAAAGAAGAAGAAGAAGAAGAAAAAGAAGAAGATGATGATGAGAAGGAGAAAGCTAAAGAAGAAAAGGAAGAAGAAGAAGAAGAAGAAGAAGATGATGGAGTAGAACAAGAAGAAGAAGTAGAAGAAGAAGCGAAAGAAGAAGAAGAAAAAGAAGAAGATAATGAAGAAGAAGAAGAAGAAAAAGAAGATGAAGAGGAGGAGGAAGAGGAAGAAGAAGTGAAAGAAGAATAAGAAGAGGAAGAAGTGGGAGAAGAGGAAGAAGAAGAAGTAGGAGAAAAATAAGAATAAAAAGAAGAAGAAGAAGAGGAGCAAGAAGTAGGAGAAGACAAAGAAGAAGATGAAGAAGAAGTAGTAGTAGTAGTAGAAGAAGAAGAGGAAGAAGAAGTAGCAGAAAAAGAAGAAGAAGAAGAGGAAAAGAAGAAGGAGAAGAAGAAGAAAATGAAGAAGAAGAAGAAGGGGTTGAAGAAGAAGAAGAACAAGAAGAGAAGAAGAAGAAGAAGAAGAAGAAGAAGAAGAGAGAGAAGAAGAGCAAGTGGAAGAAGAAGAAGAGGAGGAGGAGGAAGAAAAAGAAGAAGACGAAGAAGAAGAAGAAGATGATGACGAAGAAGAAGAAGGAGGACGAGAAGAAGAAGAAGAAGACGAATATGAAGAAGAAGAAGAAGAAGAAGAATAATAATAATAAGAAGAAGAAAGAAGAGGAAGAAGA
>JAIUJO010002673.1:75000-80000 GCA_023846275.1 Vanilla planifolia | reverse complement strand
AAGAAGATGACGATGATGACGCTAACGAAGAAGAAAAAGAAGAAGAAGAAGAAGAGGAAGAACATGGAGAAAAGGAGGAAGAAGAAGAAGAAGAAGGAAAATAATAAGAAGAAGAAGACGAAGAAAAGAAGAAGAAGAAGAGGAAGAATAAGAAGAAGAAGAAGAAAAAATAAGATGAATAAGGAGAAGAAGAAGAAGAAAAAGCAATAGAAGAAGAAGAACAAGAAGCAGAAGAAGAAGAAGAAGAAGAAGTGGAAGAAGAAGAAGAAGAAGAAAAAGTAGTAGTGGTAGTTCAAGAAAGAGATGAAGAAGAAGAAGATGATGAAGAAGGGGAAGAAGAACAAGAAAAAGAAGAAGAAGAAGAAGGAGAATGAGGACAAGATGAGAAGAAGAAGAAGAAGAAGAAGAAGAAGAAAAAGAAGAATAAGAAAAAGAAGAGGAAGAAGAACAAGAACAAGAACAAGAAGAAAAAGACGAAGAAAAAGAAGTTGAAGAACATGAAGAAGACAAAGAAGAAGAAGAAGAAGTAGATAATGATGTTGATGAAGATAAAGATGAAGAAGAAGAAGAAGCTAAAGGAGGAGAAGAAGAAGAATTAGAAAAAGGAGAAGAAGAAAAAGTAGTAGAAGAAAAAGATGAAAAAGAAGAAAAAGAAGAAGAATAAGAATAAGAAGAAGAAGAAGTAGAAAAAGAAGAAGAAAGAGAAGGAGAAGAAGTTTAACATGAAGAAGAAGAAGTAGTAGTAGTAATAGTAGAACAAGAAGAAAAAGAAGACACATAAGAAGAAGAAAAAGAAGTAGAAGAAGAAGAAGAAGAAGAAGACGAAGAAAAAGAAGTAGAAGAAGAAGAACAACAACAAGAAGAAGACGAAGAAGAACAAGGAGTAGTAGAAGATGAAGAAGAAGAAAAAGAAAATGTAAATGTAGTAGTAGATGAAGAAGAAGAAGAAGAAAGATGAAGAAGAAGAAGATAAAGAGAAGTAGAAGTGGAAGAATAAGAAGAGGAAGAAGTAGATGAAGAAGAAGAAGAAGTAGAAGGAGAAGAATGAGAAGTATAAGAAGTAGTAGAAGAAGAAGAAGAAGAAGAAGAAGTAGAAAAAGAAGTTGTAGAAGAAGAAGAAGAATAAGAGATAGAAGAAGTAGTAGAATTAGTAATAGTAGTAGTAGTAGAAGAAGAAGAAGAAGAAGAAGAAGAAGAAGAAGAAGAAGAAGATGGAGGAGAAGAAGAAGATGAAAAAGAAGATGAAGAAGAATAAGAAGACAAAGAAGAAGAAGAAGAAGAAGAAGAAGGAGAAGAAGAAGAAGAAGAAGAAGTGGAGGAAGAAGAAGAAGAAGAAGAAGAGGAAGAGGAAGAGGAAGAAGAAGAAGAGGAAGAAGAGGAAGAGGAAGAAGAAGAAGAAGAAGAAGAAAAGAAGAAAAAAGTATAAGAAGAAGAAGAAGAAGAAGGAGAAGGACAAGAAGAAGGAGAAGAAGACGAAGAAGAAAAAGAAGAAGAAGAAGAAAAAGATGAGGAAGAAGAAGTAGAAAAGGAGGAGGAGAAGAAGAAGAAGAGGAAGAAGGAGATGAAGAAGTAGTAGAAGAAGTAGGATAATATGAAGTAGTAGAAGAAGAAGAAGAAGAAAAAGAAGAAGAAGGGATGAAGAAGAAGAAGAAGAAGAAAAAGAAGAAGAAGAAGAAAAAGAGGAAGAAGAATAAGAACAAGAAGAAGAAGTAGAAGTAGAAGAAAAAGAAGAAGAAGTAGGAGGAGAAAAGGAAGGAGAGGAGAAGAAGAAGTATGAGAAGAAGAAGAAGAATAAAAGGAAGAAGAAGAAAAAGAAGAAGGAGAAGAAGAAGAAGTAGAAAAAGAAGAAGAAGAAGATAAAGATGAAGAAGAAGAAGTACAAGAAGAAGAATAAAACGATGAAGAAGAACAAGTACAAGAAGAAGAAGAAATATAATAAAAGAAGAACAAGAAGATGGAGAAGAAGAAGAAGAACAAGAAGAAGTAGAAGAAGAAGAATAAGGAGAAGAAGAAGAAGGAGGACAATAAAAAGAAGAAGAAGAAGAAGTAAAATAAGAAGTAAAAGAAGAAGAAGATGGAGAAAAAGAAGGAGAACAAGAAAAAGAAGAAGAGGAAGAAGAAGAAGAAGAAGAAGAAGAAGAAGAAAAAGAAGTTGAAGAAGAAGAAGGAAAAGAAGAAGAAGAAGAAGAAGAAGAAGAAGAAGAAGGAAAAGAAGAAGAAGAAGAAGAAGAAGAGAAGAAGATGGAGATGAAGAAGAAGAAGAAGAGAAGAAGAAGAAGAAGTATAAGTAGAGAAGATGAAGTAGTAGAAGAAGAAGAAGAAGTAGAAGTAGTAGAAGAAGAAGAAGAAGAAGAAGAGGAAGAAGAAGAAGAAGAAATAGAAGTACTGGTAATAGTAGTTGTTTTTGTAGAAGAAGAAGAAGAAGAAGAAGAAGAATAAGAAAAAGAAGAGAAGAAGTAGAAGGAGTAGATGAAGAAGAAGAAGAAGAAGAAGAAGAAGTAGAAGAAGAAGATGAAGAAGTTGAAGAAGAAGATGGAGAAGAAGTAGAAGAAGAAGGGAAAGAGGAAGAAAAGAAGTTGTAGACGAAGAAGAAAAAAAAGAAAAAGAAGAAGTAGAAGTAGTAGAAGAATGAGAAGAAGAAGTAGAAGAAGCAGACGAAGTAAAAGAAGAAGAAGAAGAAGAAGTAGAAGACGAAGAAGAAGGATAAGAAGAAGAGGAAAAAGTTGTTGAAGGAGAAGAAGAAGAACAAGAAGAAGAAGAAGAAGAAAAAGAAGTACAAGAAGTAATAGTGGAAGAAGAAGAAGAAGAAGTAGGGAAGAAGAAGTAGTACTAGTTGAAGAAGAAGTAGTAGTAGTTGAAGAAGAAGAAGAAGAAGAGGAAGAAGAAGTAGTAGTAGTAGTTGAAGAAGAAGAGCAAGAAGATTTAGAAGAAGAAGATGAAAAAGAAGAAGAAAAAGATGAAGAAGTAATCGAAGAGGAAGAATAAAAAGAAGAAGAAGGAGGAGGAGGAGGAGGAGGAGGTGGAGGAGGAGGAGGAGAAGTAGTAGAAGAAGAAGAAGAGGAAGAAGAAGAAGAAAAAGAAGAAGAAAAAGAAGAAGTAGAAGTTGAAGAAGTAGGGAAGAAGGAGAAAAAATGGTTGTAAAAAAAGAAGAGAGGAAGAGGAAGAAGAAGAAGAAGAAAAAGAAGAGCAAAAGAAGTAAAAGAAGATGAAGACAAAGAAGTAGTAGTAGAAGAAGACGTGGTAGTAGTAGTTGAAGAAAAAGAAGAAGAAGAAGAAGAGGAAGAAGAAGAAGAAAAATTTGTTGTCGAAGAAGAAGGACAACAAGAAGATTAAGAAGAAGAAGAAGTATAAGAAGAAGAAGAAGTAGTAGTAGAAGAAGAACAAGTAGTAGTTGTAGTTGAAGAAGAAGAAGAAGAAGAAGTGGAAGAAGAAGAATAGAAGAAGAAGATGATGAACAAGAAGTTGCAGAAGAAGAACAATAAGAAGAAAAAGAAGAAGAAGATGAAAAAGAAGAAGATGAAGAGGAAGAAGAAGAGGAACAAGAACAAGAACAAGAAATAGAAGAAGAAAAGGAAGAGGAGGAAGAAGAAGAACAAGAAGAAGAAGAAGAGGAGGAAGAAGAAGTTGAAGAAAAAGAAGAGAAGAAGAAGGAGGAGGAGAAGAAGAAGAAGTAGAAGAAGAGGAAAAAGAAGAAGATGATGATGGTGATGAAGAAGAAGAAGAAAAAGAACAAGAAGAAAAATAAGAAGACAAAGAATATGAAGGAGAAGAAGAAGAGGAAGAAGAAGAAAGAGAAGAAGAAGTACATGAAGAAGAATAAGAAGAAGAAAAAGAAGAAAAAGAAGAAGAAGAAGAAGAAGGAGAAGAAGGAGAAGAAGAAAAAGAAGTAGAAGAAGAAGAAGAAGAAGAGAAAGAGGATGAAGAAGAACAAGATGATGATGATGATGATGATGAAGAAGAAGAAAATGAACAAGAACAAAGAATTGGAAGGAGAAGAAGAAGAGGATGAAGAAGAAGAAGGGGAAGAAGTAGATGAAGAAGAATAAGAAGAAGTAGTAGTAGTAGTAGTAGTAGTAGAAGAAGAAGAAGAAGAAGAAGAAGAAGAAGATGATGATGATGAAGAAAAAGAGGTAGAAGAAGTAGTAGTAGCAGTAGAAGAAGAAGAAGGTGAAGAGAAGAAAAAGAAGAAAAAGAAGAAGAAGAAGAAGTAGAAGAAGGAGAAGAGGAAAAAGATGAAGAAGAACAAGGAGAAGGAGAACGAGAAAAAGAATAGGGAGAGAAAGAAAAAGAAGTAGTAGAAGAAGAAAAAGAAGAAGTAAAATAGAAGAAGAAGAAGACGAAGAAGATGTATAAGAAGAAGAAGAAGAAGAAGAAGAAAAAGAAGAGGAAGAAGAATTAGTAGGAAGAAGAAGAAGAAGAAAAGAAGAAGATGAGGAAGAAGAAGAGGAAGATGTGGAAGAAGAAGAAGAAAGTGATGAAGAACAAGAAGAAGAAGAAGAAGAAGAAGAAAAGAAGTAGAAGAAGAAAATGATAAAGAAGAAGTAGAAGAAGAAGAGAAAGAAGTAGAAGAAGGAAAAAAAGTACAAGAAGAAGAAGAAGAAGAAGAAGAAGAAGAAGAAGTAGAAGAAGGAGAAGATGAAGAAGTAGAAGGAGGAGAAGAAGAAGACGAAAAAGAAGCAGAAGAAGAAGAAGAAGAAGAAGAGAAAGAGGACGAAGAAGAACAAGATGACGATAATGATGAAGAAGAAGAAGAAAATGAACAAGAAGAAAAATTAGAAGACAAAGAATTGGAAGGAGAAGAAGAAGAGGAAGAAGAAGAAGAAGAAGGAGAAGAAGTAGATGAAGAAGAATAAGAAGAAGTAGTAGTAGTATTAGTAGAACAAGAAGAAGAAGAAGAAGAAGATGAAGAAGAAGAAGAAGATGATGATGAAGAAAAAGAGGTAGAAGAAGTAGTAGTAGTAGAAGAAGAAGAAGAAGGTCAAGAGAAGAAGAAGAAGAAA
>JAIUJO010002673.1:60000-65000 GCA_023846275.1 Vanilla planifolia | reverse complement strand
GAGAAGAAGAAGAAGAAGAAGAAGAAGAAGAAGAAGAAGAAGAAGAAGACGAAAAAGAAGAAGAGTTAGAAAAAGAAAAATAAGAAAAAGAAAAAGAAGAAGAAGATGAAGAGGAAGAAGAAGAGGAGGAAGAAGAAGAAGAAGAGGTATAAGAGGAAGAAGAAGAAGAAGAAGAGTAAGAATAAGAAGAAGAAGAAGAAAAAGAAGAAAAAGAAGAAGAAGAAGAACAAGATGTAGGAGAAGAAGAAGTAGAGGAAGGAGAAGAAGAAGTAGAAGGAGAAAAAGAAGAAGAAGAGGAAGAAGAAGATCAAAAAGAAGATGAAGAAGAAGAGGAAGAAGATGAAGAAGAAGAAGAAGACGAAGAAGAAGAAGAAGAAGAGGAGGAAGAAGAAGAAGAAAATAAAGAAGAAGTAGAAGATGAAGAAGAAGAACAAGAAAAAGAAGGAGAAGAAAAAGAAGGAGAGAATAAGAAGAAGAAGAAGAACAAGAAGATGAAAAAGAAGAAGAAGACGATGAAGAATATGATGAAGAACAAGAAGAAGAAGAAGAAGTTGAAGTAGAAAAAGAGGACGAAGACAAAGAAAAAGAAGTCAATCAAGAAGATGATGAAGAAGTGGAAGAAGATAAAACGAAGAAGAAGAAGAAGAAGAAGAAGAAGTAGAAGAAGAAGAAGGAGAAAAAAGGAAGAAGAAGAAGAAGAAGAAGAAGAAGAAGAAGAAGAAGATTAAGAAGAAGAAGAAGGAGGAGAAAAAGAAGAATAGTAATAATAACAAAATTAATAATAATAATAAAAGAAGAGAAAAAAGAAGAAGAAGAAGAAGAAGAAGAAGTGGAAGAAGAAGACGAAGAAGAAGAAGAAGAAGAAGAAGAAGAAAAGAAGAAGAAAAAGAAGAAGAAGAAGAAGAGGAAGAGCAAGGAGAAGAAGAGGAAAAGCAAGAAGAAGAAGAAGAAGATGATGATGATAATGAAGAAGAAGAATAAGAAGAGGAAGAAGAAGAACAAGTAAAGGAAGAAGAAGTCGAAGAAGAGGAAGAAGCAGTTATAGAAGAAGAAGAAGAAGAAGAAGAAGAAGTTTAAGAACTTGTAGAGGAAGAAGGAGAAGAAGAAGAAGAAGAAGAAGATGAAGAAGACAAAGAAGATGAAGAAGAAGAAGAAGAAGGAAAACGAGAAAAAAAAGAAAGAGAAGAAGAAGAAGAAGAAGAAGAAGAAGAAGGAGAGGAGAAAAAAGAATTAGGAGAAGAAGAAGATGAAGGAGAAAAAGAACAAGAAGAAGAAGAAAAAGAAGAAGAAGAATGAGAAGAAGAAAAAGAAGAATAAGACGAATTTGAAGAAGAAGAAGAGAAGATGAAGACAAAGAAGAGCAAGAAGTTGGTGAACAAGAAGAAGAAAAAGGAGAAGAAGAAGAAGAAGAAGAAGAAGAAGAAGAGAAGAAGAAGAAGAAGAAGAAGAAGAAAAAGAAGAAGAAGAAGAAACAAAAGAAGAGGTAGAAAAAGAAGAATAAGAAAAAGAAAAATAAGAAGAAGATAAAGAGGAAGAAGAAGATAAAGAGGAAGAAGAAGAAGAAGAAGAAGAAGAAGAAGAAGAAGAAGAAGAAGTAGAAGATGAAGAAGATGAAGAAGTAGAACACAAAGAAGAAGAAGAAGAAGGAGGGGAAGAAGAAGAAGAAGAAAAAGAAGTCGAAGAAGAAGAACAAGAAGAAGAACTAATAGTTGAAGTAGTAGAAGATGAATAAGAAGAAGAAGAAGAAAAGGATGATAAAGAAGAAGAAGAAGATGAGGAAGATGAAGAAGAAAAAGTAGAAGAAGACGTAGAAGAAGAAGAAGAAGCAGAAGAAGAAGAAGAAGAAGAAGAAGAGTATGAAAATGAAGAAGACAAAGAATAAGAACAAGAATAAGAAGAAGGAGAGGAAGAAGAAGAAGAAGAAGAAGAAGAAGAAGGAGAAGAAGAAGAAGAAGAAGAAGAAGAAGAAGAAGAAGAAGACTAAGAAGAATAATAAAAAGAAGAATAAGAAGGAGAAAAAGAAGGAGAAGAAGAAGAAGAAGAACAAGTAGAAGATGAAGAAATTGAAGAAGAAGAAGAAGAAGAAGAAGAAGAATACGAAGAAGAAGAAAAATAAGAAGAAGAAAAAGAAGAAGAAGATTAAGAAAAGAAGAAGAAAAAGAAGCACAAGAAGAATAAGAATAAGAATAAGAAGAAGAAGAAGAAGAAGGAGAAGAAGAAGAAGAAGAAGACGAAGAAGAAGAAGACGAAGAAGAAGAAGAAGATTAAGAAGAAGAAAAAGAAGAATAAGAAGAAGAACATGAAGAAGACAAAGAACAAGAAGAAGAAAACGAAGAAGAAGTAGAAGAAGAAGAAGAAGAAGAAGAAAAAAGAGAGAATAAGAAGAAGAAGAAGAAGAAGATGAAGATGAAAAAGAAGAAGAAGATGAAGAATATGTTGAAGAACAAGAAGAAGAAGAAGAAGTTGAAGTAGAAGATGATGACGAAGATAAAGAAGAGGAAGTCAATCGAGAAGGAGATGAAGTGGAAGAAGAAGAAACAGAGAAGAAGAAGAAGAAAAAGAACTAGAAGAAGACAAATAAGAGAAGAAGAAGAAGAAGATGAAGATGAAGAAGAAGAAGAAGAAGAGGAGGAGGCAGAAGAAGAAAAAGAAGAAGTAGAAGAAGAGGGAGAAAAAGAAGAAGAAGAAGAAGAAGAAGATGAAGATGAAGAAGAATAAGAAGAAGGAGAAAAAGAAGAATAGTAATAATAATAAAATTAATAATAATAATAAAAAGAAGAGAAAGAAGAAGAAGGAGAAGAAAAGAAGAAGAAGAAGAAAAAGAAGACGAAGAAGAAGATGATGATGAAAAGAAGAAGAAGAAGAAGAAGAAGAAGAAGAAGAAAAGGAAGACCAAGGAGAAGAAGAGGAAGAGCAAGAAGAAGAAGATGATGATGATGATCATGATGAAGAATAAGAATAAGAAGAAGAAGAATAAGAAGAAGAAAAAGAAGAAGTAGAGGAGGAAGAAGTCGAAGAAGAAGATGTAGTAGTAGTAGTAGAAGAAGAAGAAGAAGACGAAGAAGAAGTTGTAGAAGTTGTCGAAGAAGAAGGAGAAGTAGAAGAAGAAGAAGACAAAGAAGATGATGAAGATGAAGAAGATGAAGAAAAAGAAGAAGAAGAATAAGAAGGAAAACTTGAAGAGAAAGACAAAGAAGAAGAAGAAGAAGAAAAAGAAGAAGAAGAAGATGAAGAAGGAGTGGAGAAAGAAGAATTAGAAGAAGACGAAGTTGATGAAGAAGGAGAAAAAGAGGAAGAAGAGGAACAAGAAGAAGAAGAAGAAGAATAAGAAGAAGAATAAGAAAAATAAGAAGAAGAAGAAGAAGAAGAAGAAGTAGGTGAAGAAGAAGAAGAAGAAGAAGAAGAAGAAGAAGAAGAAGAAGAAGAAGAAGAAAATGAAAAAGAATAAGAGGCAGAAAAAGAAGAATAAGAAAAAGTTAAATAAGAAGAAGATGTAGAGGAAGAAGAAGAAGAAGAAGAAGTAGAAGAGGAAGAAGAAGAAGAATAAGAAGAAGTAGAGTAAGAATAGGAATACGCAGGAGAAGAAGAAAAAGAAGAAGAAGAAGAAGTAGAAGAAGAAGAATAAGAAGTTAGGGAAGAAGAATAGAAGATGAAGCTGAAGAAGAAGAATGGGAAGTAGAAGGAGAAGAACAGGAAGAAGAAGAACGAGTAGAACAACAAGAAAAAGAAGACGAAAATGAAAAAGAAAAAGAATAAGAAGACAAAGAAGAAGCAGAAGAAGATGAAGAAGTAGAAGAAGCAGATGAAGAAGAAGAAGAAGAAGATGAAGAAGAAGAAGAAGAAGAAAGAGATGAAGACGAAGATGAAGATGTTGAAGAAGAAGAAGAACAAGTAAAAGACAAAAAAGTAGAAGTTCAAAAAGAAGTAAAAGGAGATGAAGAAGATGAAGAAGAATATGAGGAAGTAGAACAAGAAGAAGAGGAAAACGAAGACGTAAAAGAAGAAGAAGACAAAGATAAAGAAGACAAAGAAGACAAAGAAGTGGAAGAAGAAGAAAATGTAGAAGAAGAAGAACAACAATAAGTAGAAGAACAATAAGAAGAAGGAGAAGACAAAGAAGAAGAAGAAGATGAAGAAGAAAAGAAGAAGAAGAAGAAGATGATGATGAAGGAGAAGATGTAGAAGAAGAAGAAGAAGAAGAAGAAGAAAAAGAAGAAGATGAAGAAGACGTGGAGGAAGAAGTAGAAGAAGAAGAAGAACATGTAGAAGAAGAGCAGTAAGAAGACAAAGAACAAGGGGATTAAAACTGAGAAGAGGAAGAAGATGAACAAGTAGAGCACAAAGAAGAAGAGGAAGAAAAAGAAGAAGAAAAAGAACGAGTAGAAGAAGAAGAACAAGAAGAAGATGTAATAGTTGAAGTAGTAGTAGTAGTAGAAGAAGAAGAAGAAGAAGAAGAAGAAAAGGACGATAAAGAAGAAGAAGAAGAAGATGATGATGATGATGATGAAGAAGAAAAGGAAGATGAAGAAGAAAAAGCAGAAGAAGACGTAGAAGAAGAAGATGAAAAAGAAGAGGAAGAAGAAGAAGAAGAAGAAGAAGATGATGATGAAGAAGAAGAAGAGTATTAAAATGAAGAAGAAAAAGAAAAAGAAGAAGAAAAAGGAGAAGAAGAAGAAGAAGAAGAAGAAGAAGGAGAAGAAGAAGAAGAAGAAGAGGAAGACTAAGAAGAATAAGAAAACCAAGAAGAAGGAGAAGAAGAAGAAGAAGAAGATGAAGACGTTGAAGAAGAAGAAGAAGAAGAATAATAATAATAATAATAATAATAATAATAAGAATAAGAAGAAAAAGAAAAAGAAGAAGAAGAAGAAGAAGAAGAAGAAGAAGGAAAACAAGAAGATGAAGAAGAAGAATAAGAAGAAGAAGAAGAAGAAGAAGAAGACAACGAAGAAGAAGAAGACGAAGAAAAAGAAGAAGATGATGAAAAAGAAGAAGAGGAAGAA
>JAIUJO010002673.1:37500-47500 GCA_023846275.1 Vanilla planifolia | reverse complement strand
CTGTTACTTGTAGATATTGCTTTTGATAATTGCTCAGCACTGTTGCATGTACTGTTCATCATACACTGTTCTCTGTTCATCGTACACTAATCACTACTCATTGTACACTGTTCATTGTAGATCATACACTGCTTACTGTAGATCGTACACTTTTTTATTGTAGACTGTAGATCATACTTCATTTATTGGCCTATGTTATAGTTGGGAATCTTTTGAATGATTTTGAAGGTGTTGAAAAGTGTTTGTAAAATGATTTTTTATGGTCCCACCATGCTTCCATCTATGAGAGCTAAGGCTTTCATAGTTTCTTCATCCAATTCATTGTTCTCTGAGTTGAATTCCATGCAAATAACAAAAAACTCTTCTTTAGCTTCTTGTCCTACTTTGCTCAATTTAATCTTTCTCAGAAATATTTTTATTTTCTTTTCTTTCTGAGTTAAATCTTCAGCTTTGTTTACTAAAGTGTCAAGAAAATAGGCTTTTTTCTACATTGAATTTGTTTGGTTAGATATTTAGAATTGAAATCTAGCTTCTAAAAAAGGTTTGTAGCAACATACCATTGAGCTTCTTCTTCATTGAATAAGCTTGGTTTGAATTCTTCAAGAAGTGGTGGAGTGTCTGATTTTTTTACTAGCATCCATAGTTGAATTGAAGTGTATAAATTGATATACTCACATTCTTCTCAGATTGTCCATATGTAGAAAAAGAATTGTTGAGAATTTGGTTGAATAAAGATTCAGATTGTTCTTGCAAATATTAGGAATAAAGCATATATAATCTTCAGGCTGTCTAGTATTAATATAGACGTCATGTATTAGTCCTTTTCTAAGATGGACTTCATATTTAAGAATCTCATTGAAGCAGGCTATTATTATAGGCTTGAATAAAAAACTTCTTAATTGAGGAACAATTGTTTTATGTTTGTTTTCTCTAGTTGCTTAAAGAATAAAAGCAACTTTACTTCAACCAAAATATTTTGCTGATATAACTGAAGCATTTCCTGAACAGTAACTTCAGCCTCTAATTTTCTTATTTCTTCTGGCTTTATATTGAATAGATGTAATAAGGATAAGAAATCCTTAACATAAAAATGAATCAGATCAGAAGTATGGCTATTGACAAAAAGTTCTGGGAGTGATTCAATTGACGAAAGTTGTTGTTCCAATTTGTGCAAAGACGAAGATTGAGTGGTTGTAGACCTGGATAATAATAATTCCAGGGTCTTCTTGTAGTTTTCTTCTTGATTGTTCTATTGGACCATTGTTTGTTCCATGCTTAGGTATCCTTTCTCAATTTGCGTTAGCCAATAATTTGCTTATCACCAATCATTGGCTTGTAAAGCATGGAAGCATCCGTTAATTTTCTCGAAGAAAGCTGGATCTGATTCATTGAGAGCTTTGTTATACCATTATTTTGCCACTATAGAGGGAAAAAAATAAAAAGAAGATTGTCAAAAAAATATAATAAAAAGAAAGGTAAAAAATATTGTAGATGTTTTAAATGTAACAAAGAAGAATATTATGCAAATAAATGTCCAGTTAACATCAAAAGAGTTATTATTCCTAATATAAAGGAATATTCCATCAATATTGGAACAATTGATGAAATTTCATATGACAATAAATTACACCTTATTATGACTCCACAGCGTCTGAATCTGACTCTATACAGTCTGAATCTAAACAACCTTCAAATAAATAATTAAAAGATTTTGACAAACTGAAAATCAATATGATTACAATAAACAAAACGATGACACAAATAAAGGTTATTCCTTTATTACCATCAATAAAACTCCTTAAAAAGAAAATAATATCCTCACCAGGATATACAATCTACAGGAAAAAAATGCTTAGAATTAAGCGTTATCGAACTATAGAGGTAACGTTAGATCAAATCATTTTAATACCATTCGGATAGTATGAGATAATACATAATATCCCATATCATGCCAAAGAAAATATCTTCATTACCCATGGGATAATTGAACCCATGACATATCAAACACCAGTAGTCTTGATTAAAAATACCAGTCTAAAAGATTAGGACTATTTAATTAGACCAAATGATGCTATTGGAACACTTGTTATCCAAAAATATGAGGATTTTCCCATCATAACATCTTAAACAGCTATAGATGATTTAGAAAATTTCGAAAAATATCGAGAATTATCAATATGAATACACTTACTTCTGAAGAAGTAAATACAATAAAACTACATGATAGTATAGGAGAATAATTTGAAATCTCAGATGAAGACTTAAAAAAACTAAAAGAGGTAATACCTCATGGAGAAAAAAATGAGATTTATAAAGCCCCTTCTTTTAAATCTCGCTTTCTCAACAAACACATTTATATTTTAGAGCAGATGAAAGGAAATATATAATTAAAAGGAGATGATGATTTAACATCCATCACTCTTCTTAACAAAAAAATAATAGAAATATTAAAAAGAAAATATCCAAAAATGAAATACCTACATATAAGTATGATCCAATTGAAAATAACTGTTTTATTTTGTAGTGGAATAAATACACCAATAATGATCGTTTATATGGACGAACGAATAATTAGCAAACCACTTAGTAGCATAATTGGAGGAGTCAAATCTAATCTTGCTAATAAATAATTTGGAATAAATATTCACCCTGATTTTTGTATAAGTCTAGATGTCGAAAACGTTGAAAAGACTTGTACATTATCTGTAAGCCTTAAATGAATTCAATTACTACCTTGATAAAAAATCCTAGGTATACAATGGAAACACTATATGGCTCAAAATGATACTTCCACATTTAGATCCATCACTCCAAACATTTTCATAAAATTATTCAATGTCGAGAATGGAAAAACAATCCAACCAAAAGTCGTGGACATACGACATCTTAAGCTAGATAATGATATTCAACTTTCTGTAAAAACCTTGAAACCAAAGGTTAAACTATCAGTAGAATATTTTATTGCTTCTGGTAATACAATTTCTATTGTTACAAAAAATCTTGTCAATCGTACCTCTTCTTCGATAAGACTTCAATACTGATTGTTTACTTGGGCATGATAATGTTTGCTATTTTACTCCTTTTAATACCAATTTTTTTGACTTTGATGGACATGTTATTCCTCGTATCCATCTTCCTGCCCCCTTATTTTTTGTGTAGCCCAGCTTGGTGAAAAACCCAAAACCACTCTCATCGATACCAATACCTAGATTCATCCAATTTATACATATAACCTTCCAAATACAACCCCTTTTGATGAAACCGTTAACAAACTCTTATAACCTCTATATTCCAATGACCCTCTAAAATGGTTTAATAAATATACTCGCTATTGTTCTATAGAACTCTTAGAACAAAACCAGAATACTAATACACGAGTCAAGAATATAATGGTATCTCCAATAGATAAACAATAATTTAATAATCAAACACAGAAACTGCTAAATTTATACCTAATACAAAAAACCACAATTCACATTCTTCTCCAGCATTTATTGTACGAAATCATGCAAAAATAAAACGTGGTAAGGCTCAAATGGTCATCAATTATTGCAAGTTAAACTCTTGCACAAAATTTGACGTTTATTTTATACAAACCGTCGAGCACTTAATCAAACAAATCCAAGGTGTTAAATATTATAGCAAATTTGATGCCAAATCAGGATTTTAGCAAATCGAACTTGCAAACCAAACATCAATAGAATTAACAGCTTTCAACTGTCCACAAGGGCACTTTAAATGGCTAGTCATGGATTAAAAAATGCACCCCAAATATTCCAAAAATGGATTAATTCTTTTTTTGGACATTTACCTTATGTCATCGCTTATATAGACGATATACTTGTTTTTTCTCAAACAGAGGAAGAACATAAAGATCACCTTTTACATGTATCAAAATAATGCTAAACCATGGTATTATTTTGAGTCCAAAGAAAATGGAATTATTCAAAACTGAAATCAAATTTTTTTTAAAACAAATAAAAAATGGTCAAGTATAATTACAAAACCATATATATACAAAAGTTAAAGAGTTTCCCAAAAACTTTACCAGTTTAAAACAACTACAAAGTTTTTTAGGACTCTTAAACTATGGACGAATGTTTATACCTAAACTTTCTTCCAAAAGTAAAGCCTTATAAAACAAATTGACTACGAAAAAAGCCAAATATAAAATGACTAACGGTGAACAATCTCATCGCTGGAATACAGATAAAATCTCTATTCGTTGAGTTTAGAAGAACAAAAAGAGATTAAAAAAATTAAAGAATTTGTTATAAAGAAGCAAATTCTTCATTTTTTAATAGAAGATGAACATATTATATTACAAACAAATGCATTAGATTTATTTTAGTATGGAGTCTTGATAACAAATACAAATAAAATCATAGCATATACTTCTGGAAAATTTACAAAACCTCAAAGCAAATATGTTACTTAAGATAAAGAACTGTTAGCTATAAAATTAGCTATCAAAAGTCTCAAGACATATCTACTCCGTAGAGTATTTACAATAGAAACTGACAACAAATTTGTTGTCCATTTTTTACAAAAAAAAGACTAAATAATCCAGAAGAAAATCTTAGATGCATACGTCTTACTTTATATTTTGAAATATTTACTTACAATGTTAAATATATTCCTAGAGTTGCTAACATTTTTGCTGATTTTCTCAGCATACCATAACGAAGTAGATCTTATATTTCTCAAAGAATTTGTAGAAGAAATGAAAAGAGCAAGAGAATTTACAGAAATTCTCCCTAAGAAAGCAAAGGCCCAAAAGGTCAAAGTAGAAACATCTACCCAAAACCCAAAGATAAAAACTTCTCATGCCCAACAGGCATCAAAAACCCAAAAGATTGATTTAAAAGCTTAAACCCAATAAGAGAAAGATCAAGCTCAACTAGCTAAACTATTGATTAACAAAAAATTAGTTCTTATGGAATGCTTAGAAAGGGAAAAACGTTTACCTCCATAGTGGCAAAAGAATGGTATAACAAAGCTCTCAATGAATCAGATCCAGCTTTTTTCGAGAAAATTAACAGATGCTTCCATGCTTTACAAGCCAATGATTGGCGATCAGCAAATTATTAGCTAATGCAAATTGAGAAAGGATTCCTAAGCATGAAACAAACAATGGTCCAACTGGCTAATTAAGAAGAAAGCTATAAGAAGACCCTGGAATTATTATTGTCCAGATCTACAACAACTCAGTCTTCTTCTTTGCAAAAATTAGAACAACTTTAATAGATTGAATCACTCTCAAAACTAGTTGTTAATAACCATACTTCTGATCTCATTTATTTTTGTTTTAAGGAATTCTTATCCTTATTATATCAATTCAATATAAAGTTAGAAGAAACAAGAAAATTAGAGGCTGAAGTTATTGTTCAGGAAATGCTTCAGTTATATCAGCAAAATATTTTGGATGAAGAAAAATTGGTTTTATTTTTTAAGCAACTAGAGGAAACAAACATAAAGCAATTGTTCCTCAATCAAGAAGTTTTTATTCTACTACTAAAAGGCCTAGATTAATAGCTTGCTTCAATAAGATTTCTAAATATCAAATCCATCTCAGAAAAGGACTAGTACATGAAGTCTATGTTAATACCAGACAGCTCGAAGATTATATAGGCTTTATTTCTAATATTTGCAAGAATAGTCTGAATCTTTACTCTACCAAATTCTCAACAATTTTTGTTTTTCACATATGGATAATCTGGGAAGAATGTGAGTATATAAATTTATACTCTTCAATTCAATTATGTATGCTAGTAAAACATTCAGACACTGCACTACTTCTTGAATAATTCAAACCAAGCTTATTCAATGAAGAAGAAGCTCGATGGTATGCTGCTACAGACTTTTTTCAAAAGCTAGATTACAATTCTAAATGTCTAGCAAAGAAATTCACTACGGAAAGACAATCTGTTTTCTTGACACTTTAGCCAACGAAGCTGAAGATTTAACTCAGAAAGAAAAGAAAATAAAAATGTTTTTGTGAAAGATTAAATTGGGCAAAGTAGGACAAGCAGCTAAAGAAGAGTTCTTTGCTACTTGCACGAAATTCAATTCAGAGAACAATGAATTGGATGAAGAAACTATGGAAGTTTTGGTCCTCATAGATTGAAGCATGGTGGGACCGTAAAAAACCACATTACAAACACTTTTCAACACCTTCAGAAGCATTCAAAAGATTCCCAGCTACAGCACAGGCCAACAAATGAAGTATGATCTACAGTTTACAGTAAAAGTGTATGATCTACAGTAAACAATATGGTGAACAGTGTACGATGATAGTTATTAGTGTACGATGAATAGTGAGCGGTGTACGATGAACAGTACGTGCAACAGTGCTGAGCAATTATCAAAAGCAATATCTACAAGTAACGGTACTTTCCTTTGCTTCCAATTGAAGCAAGCCTGGCCTATAAATTCATACGCTCTCCAGAACTAAAAAGACAGAAGTACTTGAGCTTTCTAATTTCTACTTTCTACTTTCTGTTTTCTTGCTTCCACCTTTGTAATCCTCCACCCTTGTAAAATTAGTGAGTGCATATTGTAAATTACTTGTGTGAAAGTGTGCACACTGCAAACTGGTACCAGAGCCTTGTGCTCATATTGTCTTCTAAGTTTTTTAAATTAAATAAACTTTATGTTTACTTCTTATATTATGTCTAAGTAAACTTTTATTTATGTTTTCTTATTAAAAGATTTGTTTGTACAATAAGTTAGTTTGCTTTAAGATTCTTCTTCTTCTTTGTATTCTATTTCTTTACTCTATGGAGTAGGAAATGAACAATAGCTGTGCTCCTATTTTATTTAGCAATCTACTAGGGATGGTGGTCTTTGTAAAAATCCCTAACTTCCCCAAGAAAGCCACAGGAGCCTTACAGTTTTGGAAGGGTAGATGTAGCCGTAAAATAGAGGGTCAAAACAGAAATATAATACAAAAGAAGAACAAGCCTCTTAAAAAATCAAGACTCATTTAACAAACTTATCTAATTATAAGAAAACATAAACATCTATTCAAAATTTATGAAAAACATACTGATTCCTAATGACACTTATAAATGTCAAATTACTCAAAACATCTAGGATTATGAATATATAATCCACACACCTACCACAGTAGGAAATGTTTTTACCATTGTAGGAATCATGAATTAAATCGTTGATCTATTAAAAGAGATCAAAGATAAAATTCAAAATCTAGAACACAAATAATAATACATCAAAGTTCTATTACGTTGGAACAAAACATACCAAACAATAATGGTTAAATTAAAATCCACAGACTTTATTATGGATTCATGAAAACCTTTTACTTGGAGTTCCTAGAACTTTAACAAAAGAACTCATTGGAGAAAATTTTAGTGAAAAAATTTATAACTTCTATGAATAAAATCTTGAAGTTATAGATTTTTATAGAAAAAAATTAGAGAATGGTTATAACATCAGGATGGAAAGAGGAGAAAGTAGTAGAAGTACTCTCTATCTCTCTGGTCCTCATGGTTATATTCAACAAACACCATAACCTGAAGTTAAGATGCAAGAATGACAAGGAGATAATATGGAACAAGTTCACACTACTCCTTCATATTCATCTATGTTAAATGATGGTAAACACTCAGATTGGCGTACATATCGTAGAAATAAAAATCATCATTTAGAAGAAAAGAGACTCCTCAACTTGGAGACTCACTTTAAACATATATAATATACCTTATAAAGAGTCAAAGACTATTGCATAGAATGGACTCAAAAAATAAAATGAACTATATCTATGCTTCCTCCTGCTATGAATGTTTCAGAATACATACAATTCTCTACATCATACTGGGAAGGAAATACACTATCTTGGTTGACAAATTTCAAAAGAAATAATAAAGACGAATGTCAAAAAATCCTACAACAAACAGATAAGCAAACTAAAATTGAAACACTGGTTTCACTATTAGTTACTGATTTTATTGGATTAGAATGGAGTGAAAACCTAAACTATGAAGAAAACTTCATAAAATGAAATTTTGTGATATATTTATGTTAGATGAATTGGTTTCTACATACATAGGATATATTCATCATCTAAATGAAACTCCTCAACAAGAGTTTCGGATACAAGGGTTTTTTTCTAAAATACCCTTCCCTTGGAACAATGTAATATCTACAAAATACTAAGAGTTACTTACATCTAAAGGAACTCTTAGGCAACATAATACAGGAATGCTTAAAAGAGCATGTACAGAATCTATGGAGAAGATCTAGAAAAATAATTCTGCACAAAAGAAAACGAGTAGAAACTTAAAATCTTCTAGAATGGGCTACAACTATTGCTTAAAATTCTCAGAAGATTTAAATTATATTTATGTTTGTCCAACTGTTTATGATTGGAGGACATACGCTTTTAAACCACATTATGCTAAACTCAAAAGGAATCCAAGATATAAAATTTCTAAAAGAAAATGGAAACCCAAATTTAGAAAAGAACAAAGATTTAGAAAAAAGAAGTTTATCAAAAAATATAATAAAAAGAAAGGTAAAAAACATTGTAGATGTTTTAAATGCAACAAAGAAGGACATTATGTAAATGAATGTCCAATTAACATAAAAAGAGTTATTATTATTATTATTCTTCTTCTTCTTCCACTTCTTCTTCTTCTTCTTCCTCTTCTTCTTCGTGTTCCACTTCTTTGGCTTCCTCTTCTTCTTCTTCTTCTTCTTCCCCTTCTTCTCCTTCCTCACTTTCTTCTTCTTCTTCTTCTTCCCCTTCTTCTCCTTCCTCACTTTCTTCTTCTTCTTCTTCTTCATCTTCTTCTACTTCTTTTTTTTCTTCTTATTCTTCTTCTACTTCTTCTTCTTCTACTTCTTCTTCTTCTTCTTCTTCTTCTTCCTCTTCTTCTTCTTCTTCTTCTTCTTTTACTTCTTCTTCTTCTTCTTTTTATTCTACTTCTTCTTCATCTTCTACTTCTTCTTCTTCTTCTTCTTCTTCTCCTTCTTCTTCCTTTTCTTTTTCTTCTACTACTTCTTCATCTTCTTCTTGTTCTTCTTCATCTTCTTTTTCTTCCCATTCTTTTTCTTCTTCCTCTTCTTCTTCTTCTTCTTCTCCTTCTTCCTCTTCCTCTTCCTCTTCCTCTTGTTATTCTACTTCTTCTTCTTCTTCTTCTTCTTCTTCTTCTTATTCTTCTTCTTCTTCTTCATCTTCTTCTTCTTCTTCTTGTTCTTCTTCTTCTTTCTTTCTCTTCTTCTTCTTCCTCCTCCTCTTCCTCTTATTTTTCTTTCTCTACTTCTCCTTCTTCTCCTTCTTCTTCCTATTCTTTTTCTTCTTCCACTTCTTCTTCTTCTTCTTCTTCTTCTTCCTTTTTCACTTCCTCTTCTTCTTCTTCTTCTTCTTCTTCCTCTTCTTCTTCTTCTTCTTCGTTTTCTTCTTTGTCTTCTTCTTCTTCTTCTTCTTAATTTTGTTCTTGTTCTCCTTCTTCTTTGTCTTCTTCTTCTTCCTCCTCTTCTTTTTCTTCTGTCTTTTCTTCTACTTTTCCTTCCTTTTCTTCTTCTTTTTCTTTTTCTACTTCTTTATCTTCTTCTTCTTCTTCTTCTTTTTCTTTGTCTTCTTCCTCTACTTCTAATTCTTCTTCTTCTTCTTCTTCTTCTTCTTCTTTTTCCTCTTCTTCTTCTTCTTCTTCCCCTTCTTCTTCTTCTTCTTCTTCTACTTCACCCTCCTCATCTTCTTCTTCTTCTTCTTCTTCTTATTCTTCTTCTTCTTTTCTTTTTAATCATCATCTTCTTCTTCTACTACTACTTTTTCTTCTACTTCTTCTTCTTCTACTCCTTCTCCTCCTCCTCCTCCTCCTTCTTCTTCTACTTCTTCTTCATCGTCATCTTTTTCTTCTTCTTCTTTTTCTTCTCCTTCTAACTCTTTGTCTTTTTCTTCTTCTACTTCTACTTCATCTTCTTGCTCCTTTTCTTCTTCTTCTTCTTCTCCTTGTTTCTCTTCTTCCTTTTATGC
>JAIUJO010003754.1:157500-165000 GCA_023846275.1 Vanilla planifolia | reverse complement strand
GAAGAAGAAGAAGAGGAAGTGTAAGTAGAAGAAGAAGAAGAAGAAGGAGCAGAAGAAGAAGAAGATGAAGAAGAAGATGAAGAAGAAGAAGAAGAAGAAGAAGCAAATTTAGAAGAAAAAGAAAGGGGAGAAGAAGATAAAGAAGAAGAAGAAGAAGAAGAAGCAAATTTAGAAGAAGAAGAAAGAGGAGAAGAAGATGAAGGAGAAGAAGAAGAAGAAGAAGAAGAAGAACAACAACAACAACAATAACAAGAATAAGAATAAGAATAAGAAGAAGAAGAAGAAGAATAGGATGACAAAGAATGAGAAGAAGTAGAAGAAATGGAAGGAGAAGAAGAAGAAAAAGAAGAAAAAGTAGTAAAATAAGAAAAAGAAGAAGAGGTAAAAGGAGAAGAAGAAGAAGAAATAGAGGTAGAAGGAGACGAGGAAAAAGAAAAAGTAGAAGAAGAAGAAGTTGCACTAGAAGACATAGAAGAAAAGGCAGAAGAAGGAGAAGAAGAAGAGAAGAAAAAGTAGATGAGGAAGTAAAAGAAGAAGAAGAACAGGAAGAGCAAGAAGAATAAGAATAGGAAGAAGAAGAAGAAGAAGAAGAAAAAGAGGAGGAGGAGGATGATGATGAAGGAGAAGAAGAAGAAGGAGATGAAGAAGAAGAAGAGGAAGAGGAAGAAGAAAAAGAAGAAGGTGAAGAGGATGAGGGAGAATCGAAAGAAGAAGAAGAAGTGCAAGAAGATGTAGAAAAAGAAGAAGAAGAAGAAGTGGAATAAGAAGAAAAAGAACAAGACAAAGTAGTAGAACAAGAAAAAGAAGAACAACAAGAAGAGAAGAAGTAGAATTAGAAGAAGAAGAAGTACAAGAAGAAGAAGAAGAAGCAGAAGAAGAAGTAGAAGAAGCAGAAAATGAAGAAGAAGAGGAAGAAGAAGAAGAGGAAAAGGAAGAAGAAGAGGAAGAACAAGAAGAAGAAGATGATGAAGACAAAGTAAGAAGAAGAAGAAGAAGAAGAAGATGATGATGATGATTAGAAAGAAGAAGAAAAGAAGTCGAAGAAGAAGACGTAGAAGAAGAAGATTAAGAAGAAGATGACGGAGAAGGAGGAGAAGAAGAGATGAAGAAGAAACAAGATAAGACGAAGAAGAAGAAGAAGAAGAAGAAGAAGAAGAAGAAGGGGAAGGAGAAGCAAAAGAAGAAGGAGACGAAGAATAAGAAGAAGAAGGAGAAAAGGAAGAAGGGGAAGAAGAAGAAGAAGAGGAGGAGGAGGAGGAAGAAGAAGAAGGAAAAAAAGAAGAAGTGGAATAGGAACTAGTAGAAGAAGAAGGTGAAGAAGAACAACAAGAAGAAGAGGATGAAGAAAAAGAAGAGGAAGAAGAAGAAAAATAAGAAGATGAAAAGGAAGAAGTAGAAGAAGGAGAAGAATAAAATGAAGAAGTAGAAAAAAAGTAGAAAGAAGAAGAAGAAGACGAAGAAGAAGAAGAAGAACAAGAAGAAAAAGTAGAGGAAAGAGAAGAAGAAGTGGAAGAAGAAATAAAGAAAAGAAGCAGAAGAAGAAGAAGGCAAATAACAAACAGAAGAAGAATAAGAAGAGGCAGAGGTGGAAGGAGAGGAAGAAGAAGAAGAAGAAGAAAAAGAAGCATAAGAAGAAGAAGAAGAGAAGTTAAAGGTTAAGAAGAAGAAGAACAAGTAAAAGAAGAAGAAGAAGATGATGAAGAAGAAGACAAAGAAGACAAAAAAGACAAAAAAGACAAAAAAGAGGAACAAAAAGATGAAGAAGAAGGAGAATAAGAAGAAGAAGAAGAAGAAGAAGAAGACGGACAAGAATAAGAATAACAAAAAGAAGAGTAGGAGGAGGAGGAGGAAGAAGAAGAAGAAGAAGAAGAACAAATAAAAGGAGGAGAAGAAGAAGAAGATGAAGAAGAAATGGCAAAAGAAGAAGAAGAAGAACAAGAAGTGAAAGAAGGAAAAAGATAAGAATAAGAAGAAGAAGAAGACGAAGAAGAAGAAGAATAAGAAGAGAAAGATGAAGAAGGGGAAGAAGAAGAAGTGGAAGAAGAAGAAGAAGAAGAGGAAGAAGAAGAACAACAAATAAGAAGCAGAAGAAGGAGAAGAAGAAGAAAGAAGAAGAAGAAAAGGAAGAGAAAGAAGAAGAAGAAGAAGAAGAAGAAGAAGAAGAGGAAGAAGAAGACGAGGAAGAAAAAGAAGAAGAAGAAGAAGTAGAAGTGGAAGAAGAAGAAGAAGGAGAAGAAGAAGAAGAAGAAGAAAAAGAAGAAGAATAAGAGGATGACGAAGAAGATGAAGAAGTAGAAGAGGAGAAAGGAGAAGAAGAAGAAGAAAAAGAAGAAAAAGAAATAAAATATGAAAAAGAAGAAGAGGTAGAAGGAGAAGAAGAAGAGGAGGAGGAGGAGCAATTAGATGAAGAAGAAGAAGAACTAGAAGAAGAAGTTCTAGTAGAAGTAGAAGAAGAACAAGAATAAGAAGAAAGTGAAGAAGAAGAAGAAGAAGAGGATGAAGAAAAAGAAGAAGGGAAAGAATAGGAAGAAGAAGACGAAGAAGAAAAAACAGAAGAAGAAGAAAAAAATAGAAGAAGAAGAAGAAGAAGAAGAATAAGGACAAGGAGAAGAAGAAGAAGAAGAAGAAGGACAAGGAGGAGAAGAAGAAGAAGAATGAGAAGAAATAGAAGGATTAGAAGTAGTAGTAATAGTGGTGGAAGAACAAAAAGGGGAAGAAGAAGAAGAAGGAGAGGAAGAAGAAGAAGAAGAGGAAGAGGAAGAAGAGGAAGAAGAAGGAGAAGAGGAAGAGGAAGAAGTCGACGAAGAAAAAGAAGAGCAAGAAGAAGTAGAAGAAGAAGAAGAAGAAGAAGAAGGGGAAGAAGAAGAAGAATAATAATAATAATAAGAAGAAGAATAAGAGTTAAAAGAAGAAGAAGAAGTGGAAGAAGAGGAAGAAAAAGTAGAAGAAGAATAAGAAAAAAGAAGAAGAAGAAGAGGAAGAAAAAGAAGAAGAAATAGAAGAAGTAGAAGAAGAAGAAAAAGAAGAAGAATAAGAATAAGAAGAAGAAGAAGTAGAAGAAGAAGAAGAAGTAGAAAAGATTAAGAAGAAGATGATGAAGAAGAAGAAGAAGGAGGAGGAGAAGAAGAAGAAGAAGAAAGATAAGAAGAAGAGGAAGAATAAGAAGAAGAAGAAGGATAAGAAGAAGAAGAAGAAGAAGAAGGTGATGGAGAAGCAAAAGATGAAGAAGAAGAGGAAGAAGGAGAAGAAGAGGAAGAAGGAGAAGAAGAAGAAGAAGAAGAAGATAAGAAGAAGGGGAGGAAGATGAAGAAGAAGAAGAAGAAGAGGTGGAGGAGGAAGAAGAAGAAGAAAAAGAACAAGAGAATAAAGAAGAAGAAGAAGAAGAAGTGGAAGAAGAAGAAGATGAAAGGAGGAAGATGGAGAAGAAAAGGAGGAAGAAAAAGTAGTAGAAGAAGAAGAAGAAAAACAAAAAGAAGAAGAAGAAGAAGATGATGATGAAAAGAAAAAGAGGAAGAAGAAGAAGAAGAGGAAGAAGAAGAAGGTAAAGAAGAAGAAGAAGAAGAGGAAGAAGTAGAAGAAAAAGTGGAAGAAGTAGTTTACTAACATTATTGTCGATTTTCTTAGCAAACCTTGAATGAAGAAGAACTTGCTTTTCTCAAAACAGTTTTAAAAAAAAATGAAAAGGACTGGTGAGTTTACCGAAGTAACTCAAAGATGGGCCAAAGCCAACACAGAAGAAAAGACAGAGACATCCAAAGCCCAATAGGCTTTTACGAAATCAGCCCAATAGGCTGTAACAGAATCTTCAAAAGCCCAACAGGCTGTTGGAAATTAAGTCGCTAAGGCACAAATGGCAAAAGCACAGGCCAAAAGCCTTGTTAACAAAAAATCTCATAGAGGAACAATAGAAAAGAGAAAAACATTTGCTGCCTCTATGGTCAAGGATTGGTTGATGTTTTAAGTGTAACAAAGAAAGACATTACGCAAAATAATGCCCTGTAAACATTAAGAAATTTATTATCCCAAACCTAGAAGACCAAAATATTGAAAAAACTTGTACATTATCTACAGGCCTTAAACGTATACAACTATTGCCTGGATCAAAAATCTTAAGAATACAATGGGAACATTGTATGGCTCTGAATGATACATCAACATTTAGATCCATTACCCCAAATAATTTTGTAAAAATTTTTAATATTGGCATTGGAAAAACCATACAACTAAAAGTTGTAGATCATAGACCCCTAAAATTATATAGAGATATACAACTTTTTGTTAAAACCTTAAAACCTAAGGTTCAAATACCCGTTGAATACTTCATTACCTCTGGTAATTCTATCTCAACTGTCATAAAAAATCCTATCAATAGAACATCTTCTTCCCTTAACCTTCCACAACATTATGAAGAAGGTGAATCCTCTGAATCCATAGACCCAAGACCGAGTATTCATATTCAAATACAAGATCCCGTAGAAGGATATACACTATGCCTTCTCGAAAGTAAAAAAATCTATTCCTTCTCCTTAATGGATTTAATGAAAAAAGCCTAATTACATATTGATCTTCCTATAACCATCCATCTTCCTGACTTTGAAGATGTTACTATTCATGCTTTTGTTGACACTGGAGCTGAAGCTAGTTTACTTCAACAAGTCTTTATTCCCAAACAATTTTGGTTACCTTTAGATACCAAAACGTCTCTTACTAATTTTATGGGACAACAAGTACCTGTCACACATAAAGTTGCGAACCTTACTATTTCTATCCCAGATATTCATAATAATCTTACTACTTACAAATTTAACTTTGCATTTCTTCCATCAGAATTTAATACTTATTGTCTAATTGGCCTAGATAACCTTCGTCATTTTTCTCCTTTCAACACTCACTTCTTTACTTTTGATGGTCATACCGTTTTTTGCATCTATTTTCCTACCCATATTGCTCCTTATTATACTCCTACAACACAGTGTGGTGAATCTTCCCAAAAAACTATGCTAGTTGACACAAATTCCATTGTACATCCCATATATACATATAATATCCCTACTTCAAACACATTTGAAGAAACTGTTCATAAACTGTTAGAACCCTTATATTCTGTGGATCCCCTAAAATGGTTTGATAAACCTCCTCGATATTGTTCTATTGAACTCTTAGAACAATACAAAAATACTAATATACACGTTAATAGTACAATGGTAACACCCCTAAACAAACTAGAATTTAACAGTCAAATACAAGAACTATTAACTTTAAAATTAATAAAAAAAAGCCATAGTCCTCATTCTTCTCCTACTTTCATAGTAAGAAACCATGCTGATATTAAACGAGAAAAGGCTCGTATGGTTATAAATTATCGAAAGCTAAATACCTGTACAAAATTCGAAGGCTATTTTATCCCAACTGCTGAGCACCCAATTAAACAAATCCAAGGTACAAAATACTATAGCAAATTTGATGCAAAATTTGGATTTTGGTAGATCAAACTTACAAATCAAACATATATAGAGCTAACAACTTTTAGTTGTCCACAAGGGCATTTCGAATGGCTAGTTATGCCATTTGGATTAAAGAATGCACCTCAAATATTCTAGAAATGGATTAATTCTATTTTTAGACTTTTGCCATATGTGGTAGCCTATATAGATGATATTCTTATTTTTTCTTCCATTAAAGAAGAATATAAAGATCATCTATTACATGTTATTAAGCTATGGTTAAATCATGGCATTATCCTAAGTCTACAGAAAATCAAACTATTCAAGACTGAAATCAATTTTCTTAGAAAACAAATAAAAAATGGTCAAATACAATTACAAGACCATATATATACAAAGTTTAAGGAATTTCCTAAAAACTTTACTAGTTTAAAACAACTAAAAAGTTTTTTAGGTCTCCTAAAATATGGACAAAAATTTATACCAAAACATTCTTCCAAAATCAAAGCCTTAAAAAACAAATTAGTCATTGAACAGGCTTAATACAAAATGGCTAATGGAGAATAACCTCAAAGATGGAACACAGATAAAATACCAATTTCCTTAAGTTCTGAAGAACAAAAGGAAATAAAACAAATCAAAGAATTTGTCAAAAAAAACAAATTCTTTATTTTCCCATAGAAGATGAACATATTATCTTACAAACTGATGTCTCAGACTTATTTTGGTCTGGAGTATTAGTTACAAATACCAATGACATAATAGCATGTGCTTCTAAAAAATTTACAAAAACCCAAAGCAAATATGCTACTTTTGACAAAGAATTATTAGCTATAAAATTAGTCATAAAAAGCCTAAAAATCTATCTTCTCCATAGATAATTCACTATAAAAACTGATAACAAATCAGTGGCTCAATTTTTATAGAAAAAGGCGATACACAATAAAGAAGAAAATTTACGATGCATACGTCTTGCCCTTTATTTAGAAATCTTTAATTATACCGTCAAATATATTCCTGGTTTTACTAACGTTATTATCGATTTTCTTAGCAGACCATGAATGAAGAAGAACTTGCTTTTCTCAAAATAGTCTTAGAAAAAATGAAAAGAACTGGTGAGTTTACAGAAGTAACTCACAAACGGGCCAAAGCCCATGCAGAAGAAAAGGCACAGACATCCAAAGCCCAACAGGCTTTTACAGAATCAGCCCAATAGGCTGTAACAGAATCTTCAAAAGCCCAACAGGCTGTTGGAAATTCAGTCACTAAAGCCCAAATGGTAAACCCACAGACCAAAAGCATTGTTAACAAAAAATCTCAGAGCGAAACAATAGAAAAAGGTAAAATGTTTGCTGCCTCTATGTTCAAGGATTGGTATAATAAAATGCTTCAACATTTAGATCCAGAATTTTTTAACAGGCTAAATGGATTTTTCCATGCTATCCAAACAAGTGATTGGAGAGCCGCTAATTACTGGCTAACACAGCTAGAAGCAGATGATTTTGGAACAAAAAACAAAGGAAGAAGCCTTCAAGAAACAAATGGAGGTTCGTTTAGCACGATCAACTGTCACTCAATCAAGTGCATTACAAAGTTTAGAACAATAACTCTTTAATATAGAAGCCTTGGCAGATGTGTTTTCTACAATACCAACTACTCATTTAATACAGTTCAGAATTAAAGATTTCCTTGGATTAGTATAGCAATTGACTCTAAAAAATGAAGATACAAGGAAACTTGAAGCAGAAGTGGCTGAAATGCTTCAACTGTATCAGTTTAATATTTTGGATAAAGAGAAGCTGCTACAATTTTTCAAACAATTAGAAGAAACAAACATCGTTAATCTATTCCTCAATCAGGAAGTTCTTTATCTGATAGCTAAAAGTCCCATAATCACCGCTTGCTGCGATGAGATACCCAAATATAAATAACATCTTCAAAAAGGAATAGTCCATGAGCTATATATCAAAACTAAACATCCAGAGGACAATATCGGTTACATCCTTGAATTATGTGCAAACAGTCTGACTTCTTATATGAAAAAATTTTCTACCAC